>JAQPCC010000015.1:3000000-3278756 GCA_028392965.1 Lindernia subracemosa | reverse complement strand
CTTCTTTCACATGATTTTTTATTAAATAATAATAAGATGAGTGGAACCTAAACAAAAAATATATATATTATATGTAGAAAAGAAAATATATATATATCCCTCTCCCACAAGTCCTTGAGTAGTTCCCATAAAATTTATTTCTCATGACTATCGTTGTCAGGTGGGTTTGGAACGTATTCATCTGATCCCGGAAATTAGTCTCACCACTGGAGTGTGTGGCGCAATTAAGCCTCCGTCAGGTCTGTGTGGCGCAAAATCCACGTCGGTATTTAGTGGCGCAAAATCCACGTCGGTATTTAGGGGCTAGCCCATAATCAGATCGAGTGGAGATATCTCGAGACCGTAAAAAAATAATAATAATAATAAAAAAGCGATATTATTCAAAATGATAAATCCTACGTGGCTACATGTGAGGCATCCACGTGGACATCGAGGCAATAGCAAGCACAGAAAGAAAGCTTGGCCTTAAGTTACTCTACCCATATCGCTCGCTCGTCAATTCCTATAAAAGTCTTTCGAGGACATTTTGGTAAAATTACACAAGTACCCCTATCTGCTCTTCTACGCCTTGTTAAAAGCACAGCAAGCACGCAAGGCCCGTTGGGTTTTTCTTGGGGTATATTCTCTTCTCTGATCAAAATTGTGCTGAATTTGATTCCCACATTCACGCAATCACCTTATTTCATTTGTATTTAATGACCGAGCTGTGCGTGTGTCTGTATTTCTTCGTGACAGATAATATTTGAGGTTATTTTTTTTTTGCTGAAAATGGGTATGGTGGAACTTTCTGAGCTGGATTGAAGGTGAATCTTTTACGATCGTTTTTCTGATTTTGCTTCTCTACATTGGGTTTTTGTAGATTTATCTGTTTTTTTAATGATAGCCGGGATTTGGGATGGGATCAGCTTTCCTCTTGGTATCTTGTGTGATTTATGTTGAGGCTTTTGGCGTCGAGGCTGAATTTCGATGTTAAGAGTTGTGTAGATCTAATTTTCAGTTATATGAGTGAAGTCTTGGCTCTTGCCATTTTGTTCCTTTGAAGTGTGTGTTGTTTGAAAATATGAATTGATGCGAAAGTTTGTTCTTTTTAGAAATTTAACGTGTTGGGTTTGATTAACAATGACTGTCTGATTTTTGCTTATGAGGTTGCCCTTATTTTGGTGGTGATAGTTCCTTGATCTTCCCTCTTTGTCTTGATCATCAGTTGAGTTGCATAGGTGATGTTGTTCATACAGCTGTCTTAGCAATTGTGTTCGACTGGTGCTACTGCTATCTATGTGATATAGTGCTCGATTTTTTGTTTTGATCCGCAGAGTTCATACAATTGATTGATAGTGCCGACCATGCTTGCCGAGTTATGGGTGCTTAGTTGCTTATATTGATTCTTTCAATTTACTGATGTAAGTGCTCAAACATGCAGAGTCAACTTGGCAGACCATGGTGCGTAGTGAGGGATCTTCAGACAAACAATTCATCCAGTTTATATATTAGTACAATGGGAGCTGATTAATATGTTGTGTCAGACAGTTCTTCCTTGATTTTCTAATATTAAGTATATATAAACTTCGATTCGTTAAAATTAGTTGGTGAGGGCACAACATACTCTTAGAAGAACAATCCTAGCAGCTGCATCTTAGGACTATCTTGTTTGTTGTATTATATAAGCATGGAGGATTTAGTTTTACCTCCATGTCAGAAGCAGACTGCACAAAATACTCGTAGGTCCATTCCTCGTGTTAAGGATATCTGGTTGGCTGTTAAGGATGGATCTGTCTATGATGTTGATGCTGCATTATCTTTGCTGAAGAGAAATGGGGGAAATATTAATGCACGGAATTTGTTTGGTCTTACACCTCTTCATATTGCAACTTGGAGGAACCATGCACCTATCGTTAGGAGGCTGCTTGAGGCTGGTGCAGACCCTGATGCGAGGGTACATTTCGCCCTATGATCTCTAATGTGTTCATTTCTTTCATGTTCAGTGCATAAGGAATCGTTACTTGGATGATTGATAAAGGTTATATTTTCATGGTTGCAGTCATCGTATGCAGGTCATTTTCCTTTTATCCTTTTCGTTAGTGCTGCAAATTTCTGTGTAAATTTTCTTTGCATGTCAAAATGAAGAAGAGCGAACAAGGTTAATTGACGTGAGATAAAAGTTTGGAACATTGAAATGTAATTTTCATATTCTTTATCCTTAGCGAGACAATATAAATCAATTTACTTAACATATAACAAATTCTCATTTATGCGTCCTATTATGAAGAAGGTTTATTTGAAACCGCGAGATGTTACACTAAACTCAGGGCGCATGCAAGTGTTGCATAAAAGGTTTTTCGATACAAAATATATGATTTGACCTGTGTGTGCCATCAAATGAGCTGGATATTTGAAGGACTACTACCATAAAAACTTTAAAATGCAAAAATTATATGCTATATGAGGTAGTTTTTAAGTCAATCAAAAGCTTTGGTTCTTGTAGCTTTCATTTATTGTTTTTGTTTTTGTTTTTAATTATTATCTTTGAGTATTTTTTTTTTAATTATCATCTTAGAGGGTTTTCTTTTTTCTTTTAATATTTGAAAGTGGATGAGGATATATGACAACTTCCGTAAACCCGTGTTTTTCAGGATGGGGAATCGGGATGGAGTAGCCTCCACCGTGCTCTGCATTTTGGACATTTGGCTATTGCTAACATTCTACTTCAGTCTGGTGCTTCATTAATATTGGAGGATTCCAAATCTAGAACAGCTGTTGATCTTCTATCTGGGCCTGTACTTCAGTCTATTGGGAAGGATAGCTCTTCAAGTATGATGATTTTATCTTCTGAATATATGAAATCCATGGTTTTTCTTTGACCGCTACTTACAATGATATATGTTTGTTCTTCAGTGGCTACTGAGGTTTTTAGTTGGGGAAGTGGCGTGAACTACCAACTTGGTACTGGAAATGCACATATCCAGAAATTGCCATGCAAAGTTGATTCGCTCCATGGTAGCTTGATCAAATTGATTTCAGCAGCAAAGTTCCATAGCATAGCAGTTACTGCACGTGGGGAAGTGTACACTTGGGGTTTTGGGAGGGGAGGCCGACTTGGGCATCCTGACTTTGACATACACAGGTCAGTGATGGTTTGCATTTCCATTTATAGAGTATCACTTTAAGAATTATACACACTCATCCGTCTTGTTGTATGAAAAATGTTGAGATTATAAAATACTGGGGCTGAAGTAGTCTGAGCATCGGAACGTCTGTGCGTGGTTTGGCTTTTTGTATCATGGAACTGTGATAGTAGGTTCTGATTAATTTTTTTTTTTGTCCCACACGTCAGTGAAATTATGATTAGTTTTACCCATTTTAAAGAACTGATTTCGCTGCATTAAAGCTTATGCAATAAATTGGAAACTGGTAAGTTTGAGATACACAATATGCAACTGCCTATGCATTTCATTCTGTTCAAACTAATCACTTTAGATGATCAATTTATATTTATAATTTGCCAGTGGTCAGGCTGCAATCATCACTCCACGGCTAGTGACTTCAGGTTTAGGTGCACGCCGTGTGAAAGCTGTTGCTGCAGCCAAGCATCATACTGCTGTTGTAACAGAGGGTGGGGAAGTATTTACATGGGGCTCTAATAGAGGTACTTTTTTAGTACTTACAATAAGTCCATCCAACACCTTTTACACTATGTTTCCCGTTGCTGATTGACTGACATCAGTTGCATTTCCTCAATATCTCGTATTCGAAATGAGAAGAATAATGCTTCCCAAATATTGGTCATTCTAAATGCATCCTTTCATATTCTTGATCTTGATAATAGTTGTAAGAAATTGCTTCTTTCAAATGATATGCTGCAGAGGGTCAGCTTGGTTACACTTCAGTTGATACCCAGCCTACCCCGCGCCGAGTGAGCTCTTTGAAAACAAGAATCACAGCTGTTGCTGCAGCCAATAAACACACTGCCGTAGTTTCAGAGGCTGGTGAAATATTCACATGGGGTTGCAATAAAGAAGGCCAACTTGGTTATGGAACCTCAAACTCTGCTTCAAACTATACACCTAGAGTAGTGGAATACTTGAAGGGAAAATTTTTCGTCTCTGTGTCTGCGGCGAAGTATCACACTATTGTACTGGGATCTGATGGAGAGGTACACATCACATCTCTGGGAATCCGTCTATTTAATTCTTTGGATGATCGGTGATGACATGGATTTTATATAATGCTTATGAAGGTTTTTACTTGGGGCCATCGTCTTGTAACCCCAAGGCGCGTCATCGTTGCAAGAAACATTAAGAAAGTCGGAAATCCTGTGCTTAAGTTCCATCGTGCTGGACGCCTTAGCGTGGTTTCAGTAGCTGCTGGTATGAAGCATAGCTTGGCTCTTACAGATGATGGTGCATTGTTTTACTGGGCATCTTCTGATCCTGATCTTCAATGTCATCAGGTTGTGCTTTAGTTTTGTGAGTTTCTCTTCTCATTTCTTTTCGAACAAAATGTAAAAAAGACCATTTTCTTGTAGTTATATGTGTTGTGCGGAAGAAGTATAGTGAGTGTGTCTGCTGGAAAGTACTGGACTGCTGCAGTTAGTGCGACAGGCGACGTATATACGTGGGATGCAAAGAAGGGAAATAGCAATCCACCTACTATTAGTCGGTTGCATGGGGTAAAGAAGGCAACTTCTGTAGCAGTTGGAGAGACGCATCTTCTAGTACTCAGCACTCTTTATCATCCACGCTACGAACCAGGCATTGAGGAAAACACTCAGAAGCTGAAGGAGAATGAGGAGTTGGATGAATTGAATGAAGGTTTTATGTTTGATGAGAGTGAAGTGAATGTCTTTTCTAACAATCACAAAGAGGATATTGCAAGATGTACAAACCCAGGTTTGAGAAACTCGTCCGAGGAAAGCAATGTACCAAGCTTGAAAAGCCTTTGCGAGAAAGCTGCTGCAGAGCATTTGGTAGAGCCACGAAATGCCATACAACTACTGGAAATTGCCGATTCACTTGGAGCAGATGATCTCAAGAAGCACTGCGAGGTATGTTGGAAAAACTTTTGGTTGTGTGATTTTTATTCTTTTTAGATTTCTAAGCTACATGTGATTATGTGAGTGACTGAATGTATACTTGCTGAAGCTAAGGTTCGAGTGGTCTTTTGCATTCAAGTCCTTGGCATTTAGCTGAATAATACCTTACGTAAATTTGTGCTTGGTTTAACTTCTCATGCCTGCATTTTATTAATTTTGGGTAAAAATTTTGTCTGGGCTCGCACTGATGAAACCAATCTGACTACACGATGCAGGAGATCACTCTTCGTAATCTAGACTATATCCTTACAGTATCATCGCATGCTTTTCTTGGGACTTCATTGGATATATTGGTCGAACTTGAGAAACTGTTAGACTTGAAGTCATCAGAACCATGGAGCTGCCGTCGACTTCCTACACCCACTGCTCCTTTCCCAGTGATCATCGAAAGTGAAGAAGAGGATGGTCGTGATAATGAATCACTAAGAAGACGTAATCATGGTACTGAAACACTAACCTTCACCAAAGGAGGACAAAGGTTAGATGGCTTTCTACAATCTAACGATGGTGGAATAGAAGGAGTTTCGAAGCAAATAAGAGCTTTGAGGAAAAAGTTACAGCAGATTGAGATGCTCGAGCAAAAACAAAGTAAGGGCCATCTTCTTGACAACCAGCAGATAGCAAAACTTCATATGAGGTCAGAACTGGAAATTTCACTTGCTGAGCTCGGTGTGCCCAGCGAAGAACTATCTACAAAAGCTTGTCCAGTGGATGAAAGAGAGAGTAAGAGAGGGGGTTCTAGAAAGCAGAGGAGAAAGAACAAGCAGAGAGATTTGCATAAAGAAGAAGAATCTGCTGATTTTGCGCCTAAAAGTGAATCGGGCGCCACAGAAGTTCCTATAGAGGTGAAAGTTTCTGAACAAAATAATACGGTAGGTCATAATGAGCCCTCGGTATGCATTATCAAATAGTGTATCATGAATAATACTGAGTCCTCGGTCTATGGAAATTGTATAGTTGTTGTTGGTTTGCATTATGTAAGAACTACTTTTTTCCTATTATCTGCAGGGGGAAAATTGCTGATTTCGAAAGTGCAGCTGTAGAGAAAAATCCTCCACTTTCTAAATGCGAGGAAAGCGTTGAAGAGAACCCCCAAAACAAGACGGCTTTACCTGCGAAATCCAAGAAAAAGAGCAGAAAAGGCGGCCTCTCAATGTTCCTAAGCGGGGCCCTCGACGAAGCTCCGAAACAGCCGAGTCCACCTGTGGTGAAACCCAAAACCGATGCTCCTGCTTGGGGTGGAGCTAAAATTTCCAAGGAGTCTACCTCGCTTCGCTATATACAAGATGAACAGAGCAACACCAAGGAGATCGCGCCCGCAAGAACAAAAGAAATCTTTGTCGATTCTTCTTCGGAGACTATCAGTGGGAAAGTTCCACTCGGTTCTTTTCTTTGTTCGAGTCCAAAACCAATGGTATCTAATAGGAAGCCACAAGCGTCTGATGGAGATAAAAACAACCCGCCTTGGGCTGCTTCTGGGACTCCACCTTCTCTTTCCCGACCCTCTCTCAGGGACATCCAATTGCAACAGGTCTCTCTCCCTCCATTATCTCTCTCTCTCTATATATATATATAGATACGTGTGTCTGTGTGTGCGCGTGTTTGTGTATGTGATTTTCTACATATCCAAACTAACGGAGTAACGATCGAAGTCCGAAGAGGTAAAATATAGATATGCTTTTCTAATGTAGTTTTGAACTGATATTGCTATGCGATCTTTGATGCTTTTCTTAAAACGTCGAAATCGCTTCGTAAGAATGTCGTAACTTTTTCAGGGAAAACATCACGGAGTTTCTCACAGCCCAAACACTCGAACCACGGGTTTCTCCGTGAGCCCTGGTCATGGCTCACCGTCCGAGCCCAGTGGAGTCACTAACCGCTGGTTCAAGCCAGAGGCCGAAGCAACTTCATCCATCCGTTCGATTCAGATTGAGGAGAAAGCTATGAAAGATCTCAGGCGCTTCTATAGCAGTGTTAGAATCGTATCCAACCATCAGCAGTCTTAAAGAAAGAGGTATAACTTTGTAATAACGCTTTAGCCGCTTTGACTTTCTGTAAGTTCAATTCTTGACATGTACAGTTTGACGATGAACTGTTTTTTTTTTTTTCATTAATAAAAATAAACCGAATAGTCAACTGTCCAGTTGATTAACATATGATGGAATTATTATTACATTTACCTGCCAATTGCCATGTGTTATAAAGCTGTACAAAGAATGAGGTATCTATTATTTAAATATATAAACATAAGATTAAATCATCATTAAAAATGGATCCTCAGATGGCCTCTTCTGAGCCACAGCTCATACAATACCATGTGAAAAGCATCATAATCAACTGGGAAATCATGCCACTGAAAATGCTTCCTCACCCTCATAACATTACTGTACAGCTCATCGTACTCGCCGGAGCTTATGATCCGTCGAAGGGTTCCCTTCATACTCGGGATGTCGCCCGTGGGGACCACCACGGAGAATCTGTCCCAATTCAGCACGTCGGCGAAAGGGAGATCGTAGAAATCGGCTAGTATCACGGGGACGCAGCCGTAGTACAATGCGTCGCCTATTCGGGCGGTGTTCACTTCGAATCCCTTCGCGTGGATGCAGAATTTGCTTCTGAGGAGGGCTTCCGAGTAGGGCGTCTTGAGGCGGGAGCGGTGGACCCTTATTTCGGAGTCGTCTTTGTAGGTTCGGACGAGATGTTCTCGTACTCTTGAGTTCATCGCTCCTGCGTAGAAGGCCGTCGTTTGCCTGCGTTGGAAATATATATATATATATAATTAAAATATAATGTATTCCCTTCGAGTCTGAGCTTTTTTTATGTGAAGTGATCGTTAAACATGGTATCAGGCATGTTGGGTGCAAATAAATACGACCAACGGTTAAAAGAAAATTACATGTCTAAGTCTAGATAAAAAAAAAATCAGCCTATACGCGATGGGCAAATCGGAAATAAAATTAAAATATGATACAGTTCCTTCAAGGTTAAACTTTTAGGTGAAATTGTGATTCAACAGCCTGCATTATTCAAGAAAATTTACGTGTCTAAGGCTAAATAAAAAAATAATAAAAAAAATCAGCCTAGATCTGATGGCATGTTGGAAATATAATATATAAAATTAAAATATGATACGTTCGCTTTAAGCTTAAGTTTTTAAGTGACGTGGTCGTTCAACAAGCCACAATTATTCAATAAAGCGGATATACCCCAACAAATTTCACGAAAAAAAAAAAAGCGAATATCAAAATGGTTGTAAATCATAGCATGGGATTGATTATTACCTTTGTGAGGGCAGACGAATCGCGGACTGCCTTTTCTTGGCCAAATCTGAGGTATCGAAGCGTCCTTATGAGCAACGTACCCCGGCAAGAAATAGCTCGACGAACAAACCAGCTGTATAGCGTTTAGCTTGACCTCGACCGCCTTTTCCATGGCCGATCGGCTCACTGAGTGACAAGACACATAGAAGTGATCGGCCCCATTGCTTCTGTTCCAAAAAGGGTAAGCCCTACTGACGTCGGCGACGTAGTCTCTCACGAAGCTCTGTATCCCGCCGACGCCTACCCTCTTGTCGTTCCTCAGGCCCGCGATGGAGAACGGTAGGTAGAAAAGGTCGGCCGCCGAAGGGTCGTCGGTGAGGAAACCGCTGTTGAAAAGGGCTCGCTTGAAGTAGCTCTCGCTTGCGTAGTTCCCGCCGGGCTCGTTGGGTTCGGGCAAGAGGACGTTTGCGAAGGGGTGGTTCTTGTCGTGAGGGTATGCGTAGATTTTTAGGGTTTTCTTCATGGCTTTGTAGTCTTGCATGAAGAGGGTTTTGTCGTGGTACACGCTTTTAATGCGATCTTAAAAAAAAAAAAAAAAAAGAAAAGAAAATCAAGAAATGAAAGTCGTGTTCTTTTTTTTTTTAAGGTTCTATGATTAGATGATGACAAATATATATAAGATCATGCATGATTATGGCATTTTTTTATACTATGGTGAATAATGCCAAATGTGCTTTTGACGTTTAAACTAAATGATATATAGTCGTGCTTAAGACATGTAGGAAATAGTATAACAATTTATATCATATTTATTCCTTAATTTTTTTTTGTTAGGAATATATCCCCACGCAACAATATAAATCGAATATGGACTTCATTATTGAGTATGAAATTGAATTTCTATGGAATTAATCCACACGGCATGTGTTTACTGTTCTAAATCCATACTGACTGCGATATAACCAAAAGTTAAAAATGAGATCGAACCATTAATCTCAGGTCGACCACTTAATCTATCCCAAGAAAAAAATTATATCATACTTGTTTTTCATTAAAAAGATTTAAAATACTTTCTCAAAGGAATTTAAAAATAGAAAAAAATTATCTTGAACTGATTTTTTTTTTTTTTTATGTGCCGCCACTATACTATCTATTACATATATCATTTTTAATTAGAGATACGTACCATTCCATGCTTATAATAAGACTATAAAAACCTTAATTTTTAATTATTATTGACAAAAGCATATGAAGGCCGCCTAGTATTGACATATTCTTCTACTCACAAAAAAACAAATAACCAAACAGAAGCTGATGATAGATGGTGACTCCTCCCCTAGTTGATATATTCATTTAGTGTTATATATATATATATATATATATATTAAGATCATAATAAGTCACAAACATACATTAGAATAATCAAACATTCAAAAGTGAAACAAATAAATAAATGTGCATACTTTTCAAGACCAAGTAAAAATACTTGATTTCAATAATTTTCTCAAGTTGGAACTTAATTATTACCATACCATAAAACCCATGAAAGTAAATCGATCTTACCAGTTAAGTTTCTCAGAGACGACGACGATGTGGACGTCTTAACACTCGACGATGAACTGCCGCCGGCGTCGCTTCTCATGGCAATATTGTTCTTCTTCTTCACGACGCTGCTGATGACTTTGCTAGCACGCGACGATTCATCAACGGCTAGTTTTAGGGTTTCTTGACGACGGCGATGCAGACCCAAGTGGTCAAGAGGCGAGCTGACGTGGAAAACCCTGGTTAACCCTGGGTTTATCTGTAGTTTAGAAGTGGTTATAGTTGGTATGTAGCAAAGAAGAAACGCCGAGCTCGCAAAGGCTAAGATCATAGGAAGGAAGAAAAAGCATCTGCTGCAATAATACGAATCTTTGATCGTTGTCGTCGGCGCCGGCCGAGGTTGCCTGGAAAACGTGCCGAGGGAGAAGCGACGATGATGATCGGCCATGTTACTGACTGATGAAAGGTAGTACGAGGAAAGGATATATAGTTTGGTAATAGTTAAGAATGGTACATAACAAAAATAAGATGCTTTTCTTGGGAATTATAACTATTTTAATATATTAGTTGGGCTCAGAGGAAAGAGAGCTTTGAGGATTATAATAAGATCGATTGATTAAGTCTCTGACTATATTAGAGTTATATATTTACAAACCGTGCACGTAATCATGGAATGACTATAATTGTATATATATATTTTTTTATTAGTCGATAGAGAAGTATACGAATTGACCCTTCAACTATAATTTATTTATTTATTTCTTTTTTGGTGGGAGGTAATTAAGGAATTCATGGAGGATTAAAATTTTTCCAAACTTTGTTACTTTCTTACATCTCATCCTATGTATTTTGATTTCTTCCTTTTTCTTTAAAGGAAAACTTGGTTACTATTAACTACAGAGATGTCATCTGTCAAAATAATGCAAAATAGCATATACTGTAACAATAGAATCGACCCAACGAGGTCTAGTGATCAAGGAAGAGGCCTTAAAGATTTGTGGATTAAGTTGTGTGATCGAATCTCCCCTCCCATAATTCTTTGAGTAGTCCCCATAAAATTTAATTCCTATGAATATCGTTGTCAGGTGGATTTGGGACGTATTCATCTGACCCTGAGGATTAGTCCCACCACCGGAGTGCGTAGTGCAATTAAGCCTTCGCCAGGTCTGTGTGACACAAAGTCCACACCGGTATTTAGAGGCTAACACATATCCAGGTCAAGGGATAACTCGGACAGCAAAAAAAAAGAAAAAGAAAACCAATAGAATCGAAGCCCATCGAAGATAGATAAACGTATCATATAAAAAAAGAAGCTATTTTTTAGTTGATTGATTGTGTGATTTTGCAATATTGCTAGAAAAATCTTTGGAAATGATATCGATTGATTGATTCACACAAATCACAATTGAAATTAAATAATTTGATCAATTATTGTCATGACTTTTCATCTAATTTGCCCAAGAAGGCTTTGCTTTTTAGATCACAGACAGACACTGTTAATCCAAGAACTTAGTTATAATTGCAAAGGGAACCCTTTTTAACTTTCGAAATTACAATCAAACCCCTAGTGCTTATTACGTACTTTATGACACATTAAAAAGAGTTAATTTATACATTAAACTACTATTTAATCAGTCGTGGGCCCTTCTCACGGAAGGCTTCACAATCACAACGGGACATTGAGCATGATGAACACAGTAATTGCTGACGCTGCCCAGCAAAGCCCTGAAAATAAAATAATAAAAAAAACATTATTGTTAAGTTAATTTATATCATTACATTAAATAATTAGTTAATTATAATTATTTTCTTACCTCTTAATGGTTCCAAGACCACGACTACCTATGACCACAAGGTTAACATGCAGCTGCTCAGCTGCTTGGCAGATCTTATCCTTTGGATCGCCTTCAAGAATCAAAGTTTCTGCCTTTACCTTAAAAAATGAACGTTTTAATGGTTTTAATCACAAGGAAAATATATATTAGATATTAATTAGAACAAAAAAGAATCTGTTTATAGTGTGGTAATAATAAATATTTATTATTTTGGAACCTTCTTCTCTTTGCAGATGCTCAAGGCACGAGACAGTATAGCAGCAGCATTTTCCTGCTGGGCTTTTCTTACAGAGTTGATCACTTGTGGAGTGGCATACACCACTAAGGGTGTACGACATGCATAGATCGAACATCATATATATGTAATATCAGAAATATAGCTACAAATATATATATATATATATATATGTGCTGAAGTAATAGTTATCATATATATGTAAAAAAACCTGGTCCAGCAGGGTAAATAAATGGCTGGAATAGTGGCTGGACATTGGTTAAGGTTATGGTGTCTGAATCTTGGTCTTGTGGGGTTTCAGCATAGTCGTCACCTCCGAAGAGATTGTCAAGAGCCCATCTCAGTGCATTGAAGCTCTCTTCACTGTCATCTATTGCCACCAACACTTTGAGCTTTTGCCCTACTTCTGCTGATAAAAGAGGGTTTTTTAGCTCAGCTCCTTCTGCTGCTGCTGATGAAGTTGCTTCCATGGCGGTTTTGTCTAGCTATAAGATTCTTAAAATCAAATATTAGTAATGGGCAGTAGATATATCAGATTTTTCTGCTACTGAAGTTACAGATATGCCCCTTGAGGGATGACATCAAGGCTTGTTTTGGATAGAGACGGCACAAAAAGTGATAGATATGAAAACCTTGGGAAGAAAGAAAGGACATATACAAACTGAAGACACGTGTCAGGCATACTCATCCACCACCTACCGCATGGCTTCTCTGACTGATCAGTTCTCAGTAAACAATAATAAAAAAAATGAGACTTTTTATTATTCGTACAACCGTGAAAAAACACTGCAGCAAATGGAGGAATAACCGAAGGGTTAGGAATGTAGGGCCTGAAGAGAGCAGCAGTTATATGGCCATATGACATGATGCTTTCAATGCATTTCAATCAGTGGTGGAATCTGCAGGCAAAGCCGCCCAAGAGCAAAATGCTGCAAGAATTCTTCTCTCCCGCGCATCAGAAAATGTGCAGGGACAGATCTGTATGCAATACTGCCATCTTTTGGCCTTGTAATAATAAATCAAAAACCAACTATATTCTATGAATTTGGATTCATTAGGTGAATGCGACTATGATATTAGAGGGTGATCCAAAGGACGACGGCGTTTGCCGGGTTGTGGAGCAGCAAATGAACGTGAATCTCTTGGTCGTGGCAGTGTATGTATAATTTGCTATGTTTTTAATATATAAAATATAAATATATAAATAATAAGCGCCTGTAGCTCAGTGGATAGAGCGTCTGTTTCCTAAGCAGAAAGTCGTAGGTTCGACCCCTACCTGGCGCGAAATATATTTTATTTTTTTTTCATTATTTTATTTTCTTTTCTTTTATGTATTAAATACTCTTTTCTTATTGGGTTTTTTTACATAGAAATTGGACCTTTAGGCCCATCTTTGACATGGGCTTAAAGGCTCGGCACAGTAAGAAGGAGCGGAAAGATTTGAAAACCAAAATTGAATTGAATTGAATTGAAATACCCCCAAATCTCCGCCGAGCGCTTGATCCCTCTCTCAAAACTTTTGAGCTTTGGTTTCTCGCGCTTCTATCACTTGCTGCTCCCTCTGTCGAGAGGATTTCGAGGAGACGATGGCTAAAGTAGCTTCGGCAGGTCCACGGCCGGCGTCCAATGCTCCCAATTTCGTCTTCGACGGTGCTGGGATTGCGAAAATCTCCACCGCCGCTTCAAAGCGGAAGACGCCGTCGGAGTTGCGGGTAATGAGCTATGTTTTGATGTATCTCGTACGCGTCGAAGTCTGAACAATAGTGGGGGCTCTGCCCTGTTATTTGCCAGCTGAGTTGGAATGAACCTTATATGGATTTCGAGCGACTAAGTTATAATAGTTTGTTGTCAAAGTCATGTGAAATAGTTTTTTCAAGTGTTTCCAGAAACATAACAGATGTTTAACAGTTGACATAGTATTCCAACAATGTATTGAATGAACGAGCTTTTGTCTTTCTGACAAATGAAATCTTTTTATATATTCTATATTCTTACTCCAAAGACAAATGGATCTATGCACCTTTATTTGGTAGGGAGAATTGATTAAGAAACAGCCAGTGGAGCTCGTGGATGAACTTCCAGAACCATTAGCTAGTTCCATGAGGTAAATGCTTTTCTTTTAGCTCGTTTTGTATTTTGCTGAACTGGGTTTGTGATAAATCTCGTCGTCATCCTTCAGGAATGCTAATCGAGCAGCTTCTCGGTTGGATAAGACCGATTCAGTCAAAACACCACGTTTCTCGAGGATGAATGAACATTATCCAATTACTAAAACTAGACGGCCGTTCTTAAGAAAGGAAAATCTCAAGGTCATTAGATTTTTTCTTATTTGCAAGTCTAATTTGTGATGTGATATCATTTATATTACACACCCTTTCCGTGAGACGCTGGAAATTTCGTGTCAACAGGATTGCTTCCTAACTGTATTATGCAATTTGACCCATGCAGGAAAATGTTTCTGGCACGTGCCCAAGTGACTTGAAGCATTCCAGTTCTGTGATGACGGATCTCAATGGAATTAGTCCAGCGCAAAGATTGTGGTATATGCTACTCTGAAAGATTATTATTTATTATATATATATAATATATATATATTCTATTTTAGCTATTCAACAGTAACCTTAATTTATAAAATTGATGTTGTGATGTGGAAGTCCGGCCAAGACAGTTTCTACTGACGACACAAGTGACTTTTCGAGCCAAGCTGTCGATGGCGTTGATAAGCTCAATAGTAATACTTTCAAGAGTGTGAGGGAGCTATCTCTAAGGGGCCACAAATCAAACAGTTTTCACTCTGTTGATATGGTACATTTCCCGTAAAAACTCTTCCTCAAACAAGGTACAAGAATATTCGAAGTCTCTAATGCAAAAAAATTCCGTTACACAGGGTATAGCTTTGAAAGGATTGGTCACCTGCGAACCTTATGCCGCTTCAACTTCTCTCCCAGATTCTAGTAATGGGACTGGAAATACTATGATGCAACAATTTGATTCAGAAATTCACGTAAACTGTCGCCGTATTCCTTTAGATTTGACTCTAAAAGCAACAATGAGATTTCTGTGTTCGTCCTCAGTGAACTGGTGAGCTTGCAGAACCATTTATTAGTAATGATTCTGGTAATTTTTGTTGAAACATCAGAATATATAGTTTGTATTGTCTCATTCGAAAATGTGAGGTCTATATTGAATCATAATGTTCGAAACAAATAGCCAAATTTTATATATTATTAATATTTTGAGCAAGGTTTTTAGCGTAAAAAAACTCTTTAATTTTTAAATCCACATAAATGCCCCAATCTAACCTAACCTGGATGAACATTCTTTATGTGTAAGTAGTTGCAGTAATTGAGTCAGATTAAAAAATCATAAAGGACAGTTCAAACTTGGGATAGGTCAAGTGATCAGGCTTTTGATATCACTAGATGGAGGTCAAGGGTTCAATTCCACTTGAACTCCTTGACTATCGTAGTTTGTGTGGACTTGGGAGACAATACATGCATATTAGGGGGATCAGTCCCGCATAAAGCTGGGATCATCGCATAGCCAACAATTAGATTCAGATTCGAGTTGGACTGAACTTAGTTGGAGCATGAGGACAACGGTGGCGTTGTGGGGAAATACCTCCTGACCGACCAAAAAAATAATCCTAAAAGACTGTCCAAATCACACCGTGTACATCCCTTTGGGTATTTGCTCTTTTTTTGCGGATTAGTTGTTCTTTTTTTCAGTTTTGTATTTGATAAATTACTTCTAGCCGGGAATCGTTAGTCCTTAATTTTTTTTTTTTCAATTTGTGTTCTGTTCTTATCTTCCTTCGATGTTCTAGTGAGGATGATCAAACTTGTTGATCGTGCAGGTTTCACAGGTTAATAAATTGTGCCTCAAATGCAGCCTCTCCATTTAGGCATATTGGATTGCCTGGTCAAAGTGTGACCTGCCTGACTGAGCCTAACTCGACTAGCCATGCAACAAATCTTGGGATGTTGAATTCTTGGGTGCATCCTCAATCAAGTATACCACATGCAGCTATTTCAGCTTTGTCATCCGTCCCTGGAGGTATTGTTGTGGATGCTACTTCACGAGCCATAACAATTTCAATTCTTTTTGTTCTTTAATTGATTTATCGATCTAAGGGCAAACAGACTTTCTAGCTAAACGGCAAGAAGCATGGGGGAATTCATTTCGAAGTCTTTACTACATGCTACGAAAGAGAACTTGTGAAATCTTTTATGGTAATACACCAAGAACTTGTAATGTATTGAAACGTTTTGTGATTTTTATTTATGTTAGTGATTAATGAAAAATTCATTTGATCTTCATAGTCTGCACTTCCCAGTTCGTAGTTATGTTTGCTGCATCCAATAATACAAAAGAAAGTATGTTTTCTTGCCATGCCTATGTATCTCAATCAACAAGAAATTTAAGGGCACTTCTAAAGGAACAGGTAAGGTGTATATTTGTCGATTTTTTATGTCCTAGTGCTTGAAATACTTTTTACAATTCTTGTAGCTATTCATTTGTGAAGCTCTTTCTCTGATGGCGAAGAATATACTTTGTTCATTAAGTTTATATTGTGTTGCAGGATGTTTCTTTCTCAATGCCTCTATGCAGATCGAAAGTTGATGAAGTTACAAAAGACGATCTCGTTGAACTTTCTGAAATCGAGAAACACAACCTGGGCCAGGTCCTACCTTTTTTAATATTTTACTGCTATGTTGGGGGTGGGATATTGTCTAACATTCTCTTGGTGGTGACGCTTATCACTTAAGAGATCCTTCAACTTTTCACTGCAGGAATTATTTGCTGGTTTTGAGATTTCTATCTGTTGAATCATGGAAAATGATAATTGCTTATCTATTTGAATAGTATGTTGGAAGAGTAGATGTTGTCGAAATGTTTGTTCCACACTTTCCCAGAAAAGTAATCAACTTGATTCACAAGTAAACAATAATTTGATTTCTTGTAATTTAAAATGAAGTTGTCATATTGGGCATAGTTCTGTCAGTCATGTTATGACGTCTTGTTTGTTCGCGTCACGGCCGTCTAATATATTATGTCTGCATTATTCCTATTTGAAGCATGCCAGATACGAGAGGGCATATCTGAATGCTTATGCAGTAGAAAGAAAAAATGTTAATCTTTCTACCACTTGTTGTGGTCTAGAGTTTTTTTATTGACCCTAGTAAAAGAGGTTTGTCTTTTACTGTAATGGTATGGATCTAACCTGCAAAGTTTTGGTATTACTGAATAATGCAGACTCGAAGAGTTACGGAGACCACTGCATTTGATAACACTCCACAATCTTTATTGATGATTTCTGGAAACAAGAACATAAATGCATTGTATGATGTTCTGTTAAATTATAGGTTGGTGTCCAGCTTGAGCTGATTTATTCCACAATCTTTCACAAAGCAAAATTGAGAAATAACTTACCATATGTCTTGCAACTTATTTGGTCTTGTTTCAGGTTTTTCATTTCCTCATTGACTGGCGATGATGTCCCGATGCTATATTCACCAGTACCCTTTGAAAATGCTGCTCTTTCTCGCCCTGAGGTAACTCCGAAATCTTGTGTTGTTTTTTATCCTATCATAAAGCAGTTAAGTGATATGCATCATGAAGAAAAATATGAGATGTAACCAGTTTATAAAACATGTAATTTTCATGTAAAAAAAAACTGAGTTCACATTCAGCTGGATAATTTTCAATCTAACCTACAGAGCGAGACAATATATATCACTCTATCCATCGACTGATCTGTCTGGGGCCGGGAAAAAGAATAGAGATGATCGCTTACTCCCATGCGTCTCGTCCAAGGGCGAGTATAGTATTCCGCCCTTTCAGGGCACTTGTTTCACGTCCAGTTCGGAGGGCCGGAATATCCCGACCCTACAACTAACAACCTGGTGGTTTTTACTAATTTGTTTAGAGTGGGTTCCTTCTAACAGTGCTACCGATCTTATTCAGCAAAGTAGATACCCTCACTACCGGGAGCAGTTATAAACAAAAAGCGTAAAAACGTCTTTTCTCCCTTTTTGGCTTCCTTACTTAGAGCGGGTCAGGCTAGCGTCTACTTATTCAATCTCAATTTGCGTACGGAACCTTAGCTTCGCGTCAGTAGTGGATAAGATTCGAAGTCAAAGTCGTAATTTTTAGCTAGAAGGCAAAATTCTATTGTGCAGGTCAGGTGCAAACAGGTGAGGAGAATCAATTCCATGTCTGAGAATCACAACGAGTCTGACTTGCCCAGCGAACCAGTCGGCGATTCATCTTCAGGCATCTGCTTCAGTGTTGAGATTAGAGATTCATATCTTCCTCCGTGGGTGGTTTCTTCCATTTGCAATGCCATGTGCTCAAAAGAGAGTGACTTTCAAGTCAGGTAAACCATTTGCACTGCATATTTCGTAAGAGTGTCGGTATTGGCTCCAAAATTTCTATTTTAGAAAGCAATAAAAAGCTGAAATCGAACTATTTGCTGCTATTAATATAACATATTGAGCACGAATCGTTGATGGATTTATTCGTACTACGTTTTTTTTTATTTGCAGTTTTGTAACTGAGCCCACATCGATTGGGCTGAATGCCGGCTTAGACTCAGCCAAAGATTTGTCGGCGGCTCTTCAAATTAAAGATAGCGAATCATATCCGGCAAGCGCATGTTTTGGCATCCCGAACACGACTCTTTCCCTTCAGCAACATCGCCGTGCCTACTTAAAAGGCTTGAAGTACAACGGTAAGGATTCTTACACAGCTTTTCTGTCTCCAATTGTGTAAGTTTGATTTTAAGGTTTTTGGTTTGCCTCATTTTGGACTTATTCCCCCTTTTGTATTAACTGAATATTATCTAATGCAAGTGTTATGTCTTATGCGTTGGAGATTCATGGAATATATATCATCATATACGATCTACTTATTGAAATATAGAAAAAAAAAAATTTGCATTGCTTTAGATTAACTAGTTTCATTTTTCACAAGGTAATAAGGTAACATTTTTTTTTTCCCTTCTCCTTTCGAAAGAAGTATATAGGACGGAAAAAGAAAAAAAGGGTTTGTCATATACATAATACTAAATAGTGAAATATCAAAGGTTGCAAGAACAACCTTACTTAGATAAATCGTATCATATTAAATTCTAAAGTTTCTCTACGGCGAGTCCTCCGATGTAGACCTCTTCCATCTGAGTACTTGTTTAAGCTTTTTCCTTCCTTTGCACCACCATGAAATACGTACATACATACATATATATAATATTTATATATTTTTCAGCTCCATTACCATGGAACAGCCCAAGAAATATATACTTCCAACTATATGCTTTACTCTTCTTCCTGCAATAAAAAACATCAAAAGTAGTAAGTTCATTACACTTTCACGGCGGCGATCTAATATATAAACGTTTATAGCAAAATAACACACTTACCAGAGCCTCGCGAATGTGTACGAGGCATGGATGAGACGAGCCAGGGACCAACTTGCCGTCGCCGGAGGGCAGCAGTCGGACGGGCAAATCATTGCATATCACCCTCACATTCTCCCTCCGATAAACCAAAGTCGGCGAAGTGAAGTTAGCCCACGCGGCCAACCTCAGGCTAAAAAGCACCAGCCCGTTGGCCCGATCCTTCTCGAAGATCGGCATCAGCCAGCTGTGAACCTTCTGGAAGTTATCACCACCTCCGCGGCTGTTAGGGTTTGTATCCGCCGCCACGCTCAGGCCAGCCTCGTACTGCTTCATCCCCTCGACCTGAAAGGGCTGAGACGAGGACATTCCCATCAGCACCTCCTTGTAATAGACCGAGGACTTCACCTGCTCGAACTGGACGATGAGGTCGTGGTTCGCGTTCCTCACGGTGAGGTTGGCGGTCCATAGGCCGGAGAGGGTCTCGTTGGCCACCGTGAAGTTGGAAACGTCGAGGGCGACGACGTCGAACTCGGGCACGTAGGTGCCGAAGAGGAACCACATGACGAGGCTCATCATGCACATGCTGGCGATGAGGACCACCATGAGGGTCAGCATCATCCGGCCGAAGCTCGAGCCGTCGTTCTCGGGGATTAGGTGCTTGTAGCTCGGCTGGTAGTTGTAGTAGGTGGCGGGGTGGACGGCGATGCTGGCATTGTGGCGGTAAGGTTGCTGCTGATATTGGCCGCCGCCGCCGGCGGAGGCGTAGGAGCTCATCCTCGCAGGGGCTTGGTGGAGGACGTCGTATTTGTTGCTGCTGCCGATCATAGTAGGGTATTGGTGGTTGAACGACGGCGCGGCGGCGTAGGGAGGAGGTGGGGAGCAGTAGATTTGCTGCTGTGGTTGGAACCTTTCCATGGATGGGTAGCCCATGACTATCTTCGGTTTCGGGTCATGATCCGAGGTTGTTGAATCCATTTTGTGTGTGTAAGTATATTTTCCTCTCGCCTCTTCGTCGTCTTTATTTGATTTTTTTTTCTTTTTTTTTTCTTTCTTCTTCTTCTGTGTGAGGAAGAAGATTAAGGGAGAGAGGAAATATGTTATATGGTGGTGATATGCGAATATGGGTCAAAGATGACGACGTAGAAAATAGGGTTTTCTTACCCTTTTTTTTTTTTGAGAAAGGAATAGAAGAATTTTGCGTGTAAGAGAGAGAGAGAGAGAGTAAGTGAGAGGCTGGCCTTGAGAGTTGGTGAGTTAGAGTTAGAGGTTGAGGTTGATAGATTGACTTACTTTTTTCAGGTGGGATTTGGGATGGTAATTAAGTCAACGGATATATTTGATGAATGAATGAATGAGCCACATCTATCTATCTTTTTGGTGTGTATTTATCTATTTTGGCTAATCATGTTTTATTTTAGCTTGTGAATAAATTGTATTTCTATATTTTATATGTAGTCAAATTAGTAAATGTAGCCTACGAGGTCACGTCGTAGCGGTCAAGACTGATGTCTTAAAGATTATGAAAAGATGACATCATATGATCGATTTTACTTGTCAACATGAGTAAGCCCATCACACATTGATATGAACTAGTGTTATTGAATCGACTTGCCTGATTTGCAGGCTATTGCACTGACTTTCGAAGTTTACCTCTTCTTTGGTCCAAAATCCGTGGGTCATCAAAAAAAAAAAAAAGTAAATGTAAAACCATGAAATATGGATAAGGTAAGGTATTGATTGACTCAGTAATCAATGGTGAGACATAAGACTACCAAATAACCTTATAAAACCTTGTCATATATAGTTGGCAGACTATCACATGATCTTAAATCTTAATCCCAAAAAAAAAAAAAAAAAAAAAACCGTAAATAATATATTTTATTGACATTTTGTTTTAATCAATAATAGACCAGATAATCTTATTTTTATTATGAAATAAGTTAATTATGGATGATTAAATAATTAAGATGTGGATGTTTTTGGATTATTGTTGGATTTGGAAGTATTATATTAAATGATGATAAGATGAGGTGTTTAATTGAAGAGTTTGTATTTTAGTGTGAGGTGTATAATTGTAATTAATGTGATTAGTTGTAATAGTGAATTATTAGTAGTATAAATAGGTGATTAGAGTTCATTGTAAAACACACCAAGTATTGAAATACTTAATCTCTCTCTTTATTATTATAAGCTATATTATCATTATAATCTTAATATAAGTATAATTATAACAAAATAATCTTAATATAATATTAATCACAATTAATATTTTTATAACACGTTATCAGCACGACCGCTCTCCTTCGTCAAGATCAACCTCCGTCGAAGATCTCACACGAGTGTAGTCGAGGTACGGTAATTTAATATTTAATTTATACTAATCATATATTAATTGTGATTAATTTAAAAAATATATATTATAAAAGTATATTTTAAAAGTTTTATAACTAAACGCCAATACCCGAGTGGTTTCGCGGAATATCGTTCACTATAAGTGACGAGAGGTCCAAATTTCGATACCCCGTGGTGGTGTGTGGAATTTTTATTTCCGATTTATTTATATACACGTACACAACACCAAAAGCCCACAAAGTCTTGCGGTTATCCCCACCTCAGTAGCGGCATATTATTTATTTTTTGGTTGAACAATCTTGAAGTAATTATTGGAACGAATAGTTTTGGACGATGGACAAATTTTATTACCGCAGCCTTATCGGAACTTGGACAATAATTATGAAATAATAAAGAACGAGTTTTATGAAACAATTCATATATTTTATCATTGATTTATATGTTATCTGATTATCATGTTCTTTTTCATGTTATAGAATCATGTCGTTTTATACAAAGATGGATCTTCTGTTGCTTACTTTATTTACGGTGATCCTTACGGCTATGTGGATAATGTTTTTACCAATATTTTTAAAATATAATTATTAATTATAATTTTTCTTTAATATTATAATTACTGAAATATATTTATTTTGAAGGATGACGATTTGTCCGACGTTTGATCTACTTATGATTATTATTACGGCGACAATTATTTGGATGTGGATATCGTTTTTCATAAGAACTTTTACAAAAGAAAATATAAAAGAAGATTAATTATAATTTTTCTTTTAAATGATGAGTTTATTTTTATGATATCAATATATTGAATTTGGCAAACTTTGATATATCACTCTCGATTTTATACTTGCTAGTGATTTACACAATTACTTCAGTATATTATAATGCATTCACCACGTTCAATCCATTGGATATAATACGAATAAATATCGTGAGAAAATGATCAGAAAATATTATGATGGATGAATAAAAAGCATAAGTCCGACTATGTTGCATTTCCTGAAGTGAATGTATTCGCAAATAATAAAGTGGTCGTGAACATTATATTTACCGTGTGTATTATTAATATTTTCCCTGAAGTGGAAAACTAGTAAATGATTGAGAAAGATATATTGAGCAATATAAAGGTTATTATTCGCACCCAATGATCCCGTTGATCTTTATAAAGAGCAATTAAAAGTGAAGTGTCGATGAAATTAAACTTTGCTCAAGATTACGATACTTCAGAAAATTGGTGCTAGATCATATGCTCATTTGAATATTGTGGTTTTTATTAAAGATCCAGATTAAGAAAACTGATACATCGTTATAAATTTTATTTAAGCATTATTGATTTATTATTTTATCTTTATATATATAATTTTATTTTGACGCTTATTTATTTAATAATACTAGTTATTATATATTTATCAATACAATGGATACAAGCATGTGCAATGAGGAGTTATGTCTTGCAGATTGTGCAACGACTAATACGATTCTAAGAAATAAGAAATATTTCTCCCATCTTGAAATGAAAGAAACAAGTGTTATCACTATATCGGGTAGCACAAATATAATTGAGGGCTCCGGAAGAGCTAATGTTATACTGCCCAGAGGGACAAGGCTGATAATTGAAAATGCCTTATATTCTCCTAAGTCTCAAAGAAATTTATTGAGCTTTAAAGCTATTCGACATAATGGATATCACATTGACACTGCAGAAAAGAGAAATATTGAATATTTGCACATTACAAAAGTGGTTTCGAATGATAAAAGAGTTGTTGAAATATTACTTTCGTTTGACTCTGGATTGTATTACACGTATGTTAAAACAATTGAATCGCATGCTATCGTAAACCAGAAGTTTACTGATGATAATACATTTGTTGTTTGGCATGACCGGTTGGGCCATCCCGGTTCAATTATGATGCGAAGAATAATTCAAAATTCACGTGGGCATTTTATGAAGAACCAGAAGATTCTTCAATCTAATGAATTATTATGTGCTGCTTGCTCTAAAGGGAAGTTGATTATTCGTCCATCACCAGTAAAAATAAAGAATGAATCCATAAGATTTTTGGAGCGTATACAAGGTGATATTTGTGGACCGATACATCCATCATATGGACCATTTAGATATTTCATGGTATTGATTGATGCATCAACTAGATGGTCTCATGTGTGTTTGTTATCAACACGGAATGTAACTTTTGCGAGATTGCTTGCTCAGTTGATTCGATTAAGAGCACATTTTCCGGATTATCCAATAAAGAAAATACACATTGATAATGCTGGTGAATTTACTTCCAAGGCATTTAATGAATATTGCATGTCTATTGGAATTGATGTTGAGCATCATGTGCCACATGTATATACGCAAAACGGTCTTGCAGAATCGTTGATTAAAAGGCTGCAATTAATTGCTAGACCATTATTAATGAAGTCGAAACTTCCTTCATCTTGTTGGGGACATGCTATATTACATGCAACGGCACTAATTCGCATCAGGCCAATAAGTTATAACGATATCTCCCCGATACAAATGGTTTATGGTCAGGAACCAAATATTTCCCATCTGAGAATTTTTGGATGTGCGGTATATGTTCCAATTGCTCCACCACAACGCACTAAGATGGGACCTCAAAGGAGGTTGGGAATATATGTCGGATTTGAATCTCCATCGATAATAAAATATTTAGAACCTCTAACTGGAGATTTATTTATGGCTAGATTTGCCGATTGTCATTTCGATGAATCGAATTTTCCGACATTAGGGGGAGAAAAGAAACAGCTGGAAATGAGTATTAGTTGGAATGAATTATCGCTGAATCATTATGATCCTCGAACGAAAGAATGTGAACTAGAAGTTCAAAAGATAATTCATTTACAATGATTAGCTAATCAACTGCCAGATAGTTTTACTGACCTTAAAAGAGTGACTAAGTCACATATACCAGCTGTTAATGCTCCTGCAAAAGTTGATGTTCCTGGAGAACATATAATGATCGAGCCTAAGCCACAACTAAAATGTGGTAGGCCCTCGGGTTCCAAAGATAAAAATCATCGAAAAAGAAAAGGAGCAAATAATAAGAATGATCCAGTCGAGGATTTATCGACTCTAGAAGAGTCAATGGGCATTAATGATTATGATAATGAAAATCAAGTACCTGAAATTTCTGAGAATAATGATAATGAAGAGATCTCGATAAATTATGCTCAAAATGGAATTAGATGGAACCGAGAAAAAGTTAACGTTGACGATAAATTCTCATTTAACGTAGCGCTACATGAAATGAATGAGATGAATGAGAATGAGGATCATGAACCAATGTCTGTTAAAGAATGCAGACAAAGAAATGATTAGCCAAAATGGAAAGATGCAATCGATGCAGAATTAAAATCACTTGAGAAACGAAAAGTTTTCGAACATGTAGTCCGCATACCAGAAAATGTAAAGCCGGTTGGATATAAATGGATTTTCATCAGAAAGAGAAATGAAAACGGTGAAATTGTGATATACAAAGCACGGCTTGTTGCACAAGGCTTTTCACAACGACCTAGTATTGATTATGAGGAGACATATTCTCCTGTGGTGCATACAACTACTTTTCGTTATTTAATTAGTCTGGCAGTACGTGAAGGACTCGATATGCGTCTAATGGATGTTGTCACTGCTTATTTATATGGATCACTTGATAGTGACATATATATGCGACTTCCCGAGGGATTTCAGTTGCCTGAAAATTCAGGGCCCCGAAATGAGTACTCAATCAATCTAAATAAATCACTTTATGGATTAAAGCAATCTGGGCGTATGTGGTATAATCGCCTAAGTGAATATTTATCAAAAGAGGGGTATAAAAATGATCAAACTTGCCCATGTATATTTATGAAAAGATCTGGAAATGAATTTGTCATCATTTCAGTTTATGTTGATGATATTAACATAATTGGAACTCCTGAAGAGTTATCAAAAGCAGTTAATTGTTTGAAAAAGGAGTTTGAAATGAAAGATCTCGGTAAAACGAAATTTTGTCTTGGACTCCAAATCGAGTATTTAAAGAATGGGATATTCGTACATCAAGAGACTTATACGAAAAAGGTATTGAAAAGATTTTATATGGATAAAGCTCATCCATTGGATACTCCAATGATTGTTCGATCTTTAGATGTAAATAAAGATCCGTTTAGACCTTGCGAAAATGGTGAAGAACTACTTGGTCCTGAAGTACCATATCTCAGTGCTATTGGAGCCCTAATGTATTTGACGAGTCATACACGACCTGATATAGCGTTCGCTGTAAATCTATTGGCAAGATATAGTTCGTCACCGACTCGTAGCATTGGAATGGAGTTAAACGGATATTTCGATACCTTCAAGGAACAACTGATATGGGATTGTTCTATCCAAATGAATCAAAAGCAGATTTGATTGGATATGCAGATGCTGGTTTTCTATCCGACCCACATAATGCTCGATCGCAAACGGGCTATTTATTTACGCGTGGCGGAACCGCTATTTCATGGTGGTCAGTTAAACAAAGTTTAACGGCTACTTCATCTAATCATGCAGAAATTCTAGCTATTCATGAACCTAGCCGAGAATGTGTTTGGTTGCGATCGATAATTGAGCATATACAACAAACTAGTGGGCTATTATCGAAAAAGTTACTTCCTACGATTTTATATGAAGATAATGTTGCATGCATTACCCAATTAAAGGAAGGATATATTAAGGGAGATAGAACAAAGCATATTTCACCAAAATTTTTCTTTACACACGATTTAGAGAAAAATGGTGATATTGATGTACAACAAGTGCGATCAAGTGAAAATCTTGCAGATTTATTCACGAAAGCACTTTCTCCAATAATTTTCAAAAGATTGGTATATTCAATTGGAGTTCGAAGATTTCGAGATTTGGAATGATGTTATTATCAGGGGGAGTAAATACGCGTTGCACTCTTTTTCCCTTCACTGAGGTTTTTCCCATGTGGTTTTCCCAATAAGGTTTTTAATGAGGCAACAATCGAAAGCGTATCTAAAAGAATCATGTACTCTTTTTCCTTCATTAGGTTTTTATCCCATTGGGTTTTTCCTAATAAGGTTTTAACGAGGCATATTCTTTGAAAAACATCCAAGGGGGAGTATTATGAAATAAGTTAATTATGGATGATTAAATAATTAAGATGTGGATGTTTTTGGATTATTGATGGATTTGGAAGTATTATATTAAATGATGATAAGATGATAAGATGAGGTGTTTAATTGAAGAGTTTGTATTTTAGTGTGAGGTGTATAATTGTAATTAATGTGATTAGTTGTAATAGTGAATTATTAGTAGTATAAATAGGTGATTAGAGTTCATTGTAAAACACACCAAGTATTGAAATACTTAATCTCTCTCTTTATTATTATAAGCTATATTATCATTATAATCTTAATATAAGTATAATTATAACAAAATAATCTTAATATAATATTAATCACAATTAATATTTTTATAACAATTTTTACTAAATAGGATTAAATTATTTTGAAACTTTGCATATATTTCAATTAGAAACTGTTCTTTCCTTTCCTCAACTAGTCTGGGCCTGAATAATGGGCCAGACGAAAGCCCATTTACAAAAAAGGCCGACAGTAAATCATGGGAGATTTCCAAATTATAAACGATACCTGCAAAACAACCATAAAATCTACCAATCACAACCCAAAAATTCAATCTTTTACTACGAAAAAAAAAAACATAGTTCGAATTGGAAGCTATCACCACCGCCGCCTCCGCCACGTCTGCTCAGGTTACATCATCGGACGGAGAGTTAGTGTCAAGAACCCTAATTGTATTAGTCGAGCTGCAAATAGTCGCCCATCAAGCCCACTAGCGTGGTACAATTTCATTCACGCTGCTAGTTTTTAGGGTTTTAATTGTTCATTTTGAAGCTGAGATAATGGATTTTTTGCTATTGCGGTGAGAAATCTGTGGTTTTGCTGTGACGGACGGAGTAGTCTGACAAGTCGATTCTCTGTTGCACATTCGCTTAGTTGTTATATATGCTGATTCTCTACTTCCCTGCTGTGAGCTTTAAGCTTTGTGTTCTTTTCGTAGCCATTCCTATTTGATATTCAACCTTTATTTCTTCAGGATTCATTTGCTTCAACGATAACATGTTAATCGCCCGGCCCAATCTTCTTTGGTGTTTACAGTATATTTCACTCAAAGATGAACTCTTTATACTTCTTCTGTAGATCATAAGGATGACGAAGTCAGCATCGTCGAAGAAACGGCCTAAGCCCTCTTCACCGAAAGTTGATCCCATCGCAGCAGAATTGAAGAAGAACAGTAAAATGGGTAGCGAGATTGATGAAATATTTGCCAGTAAGAAGAGGAAAAAACCCGAAAAAGATACGAAAGCTAACACAGGGAATTCGTCGTCCAAAGTATCAACCAGCAGTTCGAAGAGCCTTGATAGCTTGAGCACGGTAAAGAATGTTCGGAAGACGAACAAGAAGCCCGTGAAAGATACCTTACCTTCTGACGATCGTTTGAATCCTCGAACGAGGAAGAAAACCGCCGACGGGTTGAGAATTTTTACCGAAGAAGAACTGGGTTTCGGGAATCCTAATGCTGGAGGTAGCGGTCTTTGCCCTTTCGATTGTGACTGTTGCTTTTGATTGTGTGTATTTCGAATCTTTGATTATGGTTCTGCTGAAACATTGTGACATGGAAGAGTTAAACTTATTGGCTTCTGTTAGTTCCTGGAAAATCTGATATGAGATCAAACTGAAAGCTTTTTCGTTTGTTGAATGTTGTAAAGACGCTGGATGTTGTAGTCTTCTCAGGTTTCAAGATTTTCTTCTCTCTATTTCTTGTTCCATTTACTAAGGTTGATATAGGGGCAGAGTAAATAAAGGTCTACCTTTGTATTTTCGAATGCCGAAGGTCGTCTCTGTTTGATTCCACTTGGATTTCTTGATATTGTTGTTTGTGTGGGCTTCATTGGCTAGAGGATTAGTTCGGCTCGATTTGAGAATCGTTCTATAGCCGATGATGAGGTTCTCATAGGGTGGAGAGAAAAAGGAAAAAAGAAAAAGTTAATTTTCGGGATAAAACTCAAAATGGTCCCCAATGTTTATCCTATGGAGTAATTTAGTTTTCGATGTTTCGCATGAACTAATTTAATCCCCAATGTTGTCGATTTTGGACGAATTTGATCATTCCGTCACGATAAACGTCAATTTTAACGGAAATTTCAAATGTGCTTCACAATAAATCATGTCTGGATCGAAAAAATTGAAGTGGTTGCTGAAATTAGAGCACGAAACTAAAATTTCTCATTTAAAATTCGAATATGAACTCTAGATCATCTACTTCGTCGAGCTTTATTGACAGTAAAAGAAAACAGTACGAACTTTACAAATCGTGTAAATATTCTAAAATTCGATCCATACATGATTTAGTATGTGTCACGTATGAGATTTCCGTTAAAATTGACGTTTATCGTGACAAAAGGACCAAATTGATCCAAAATTGACAACATTAGGGACTAAATTAGTTCAGACGAAATATCGGGGACTAAATTGATCCATAGAGTAAACATTGTGGATCATTTTGGATTTTATTCGGTTCATTTTATATAAGAAATGGCCTAAGTCATGGAGCGAATTTTATAGAGAAAGATCGTTGTTAAATAAATGGGCCCCAATGGCCCAATAGTTTCCAATTGGGCCTAAATGAGCCCAAATGTCAATCTCCTACTGTCCCTACTCTGCTAACACGGAGTCAATACTGTGCTGTGAGCACCACACCACCACATCGTTGCCATCTGCGTCGTTCGATAGAAGAAATTGAAAAAAAAAAAGGAAATTTTTTGAGACGCTTTTATCGAACCCCAGGCGCGATTAACATGCCGGATCCGGCGAAGACAAAGCTCGGAGAGATGCTGTTGGACGACATCACGCCGGTGATCATGGTCCTCAGTACGCCGCTAGTAGAGGAGTCTTGCCTTAAAAACAATCTCTCTCTAATCGAATTGCTCGCTCCCTTTTGTAGATTCGACAACATTGATGGTACTAGCCGTGAGGAAGCTCGAATATTTGTAGCTGAGCTGGTTTAAATAGTTCAGTTTGCTCATTGATTTTATTCTTAAATTTGGTGATCAAACAGTGCCGGTGAGGACGAGTGATCAGCCTTACAGACTAAGGGTATTCAGATTGAGATTGTTCTCCCCGTCGGAGATTAGTCAGCACGACATCGAGGTGCGTAAAATTTTTTATTTGGATGCAAATATATAGTGATGTTTATAGCTCGATTGATTACTGTTGAGTGGTGATGGGTTTTTGAGGAGCTCTGGGGATTTGTGTATTGAGGCTAATTGACCGTTGGAATAGCGTTAGGTTAATGCGCCAATGGGAGAACCTTTTTTTTTTTTTAAATGGTGTTAGACTTGATGGATATAGATCTAACAGCTTAGTTACTTCTATTACACTTCTGAGGAGTGTGATGCTGCTCAATGTTGAAACTGATTATTTTGTTTTATTGGAAAGCCTGGAATAATGGAACGCATTTTAATTGTTAGATTTATTAATGATGCTTTGCATTGTCGATTTTCATGTTCAAGATTTACTAGCTCTGAAGTTTTTCTTGCAAGCTTGGTGCTTGGCACTTAATCTTTAAATTGATCCTTGATGGGATTTGAGTAGTTATATGGAGCATTGCAAGAAAAAGGAAAAAAATTGATATTAATCAATATGATTTAAATATATGATCCACCTTCTGTTGACATCAAATGGTATGCTGTTTTTTTTGGGTGGATATGTGCAGTTGCAATAGGTATGTGACTGTTTTTTCCGCAATGATATAGTTACTATTCTTAAGAATTGGGTTGATAGACTTGAATTGAGAACATTTGATATATCAGTGTTGTTTGATCTCGTTGCGTCTAGGTTGTAAAGGAGAGGTTAAAACAAGTTATTATTGATGCTGGAGATAAAGACATAGAAGACTTATGTTCACATCCACCAAGAATTGACCCCACAACTATGAGTAAGCTGCAAATTCTTCCTATCTTTATGCATATGCTTGAAGTCTCTTTTTATATGCGAAGTGTCAATGCACCACTAAGAAATACAACAATTTTTGTCTTCAAATTATGCATTTTGCATTTACTTGTTTTATTTTTTCTGTGGTCTAACTAACTATATGAGAAGGTTCTCTATCTGACAGCTGCTATTTTTGTATTTAAAAAGAGGCCGTTATTGGTCCAATTAATTAATTTTTCCGGTGACTCACATATATCTTGAGCGAGGAATATGAGCAACTGATTAATTTGCATACACAGACTCTATGCAGGAATCTGTGCCATCTTGGTTTGAATGTTTTAACAAAGAGCTCGTACATGCTGTTTCCTTTTCGGAACATGAAGCCATTGACCATCCAGTGGCATGTAAGAATGCATTCATGTTGATACATTGCTAGAACTTAGTAGTTCTTTCAACCGATTACATATGTTTTTGTATGTCGTGTGGACACTTATAGGTCTTGTTGCTGTCTCATCAAGGGATAAGGACCCTGTTGGAAAATTTGTCGATCTTTTCAACTCAAGCCAGTTGCCCGCTCTTCTAAATAGTGGTGCTATGGATCCAAATATTTCGAAATACTTCTTGTTGGTACATGACAATCAGGAAGGCTCACCAGAGAAGTATGTAATTACTACTTTTTTCTTAATTTTTAGATCATGTGCCTATATCAACATATATCAGTAATCATGAGGAAAATTTAGAATCTATCTCCTCCTTCTCCATCTGTTCAGGTACAATATCAGTTGAACATTAAAAATTGAATGTAAATAATAGTCCTAAAAGGGAAAGATCGATTCACCCAGGAACAATGAGAATAGATCTATGCAAGTGGATGAAGATCATTACCAAAGGCTGATGAAAAGTAGACGTATAATGCCATAACTCATAATTGATTTACGTGTTAAACCAATTTTTTTTTTGGGTCACTGGCTTTTTCCCTTCATTTTTCCAGCTTTAATACACCAGTCAGCGAGTGGATGACTTTTAATATCTATTCTTTCAAAATAACATTCCATGATGAGTTTCTCCTCTTTTGCTCATCTAAGACATCTTTTATCCTATTTTGTATGTGGCAATGATTGAGAGGATTAAACAATTTCGAATATGCCAAAATGTTTAAGGTTTCCTGATTTGCAGAGCTCCTGGGATTTTATCAGAAATGAGGAGTACATTTGGCTCAAATGATTGTCGCTTGTGTTGTATAAACTCGTCTGCACATGGTGCCGAAGAACATGACGATAATCCATGGGCATCTTATGTAAGGATAAATTGGATGTTGATATGTGTTTCATTGTTTCACTCTCTGATGTCAATGCATATTACTACAGACAACTAACATCTCCAGTGACCAGAAGTTTGGTGCTTGGCTTAATATTGATGATATTGAAGAGGTATTTCCTTCAATGCCATCATATGTTGCTTTTTTGGGCAAATTTTATACTGTACACGATTGAGATCAGTTGCTACATTTAACACTTTTCAGTTGAGAAGTGCTATGCATGATCTTGCATCAAAACACATCATTCCTCAAATGGAGATGAAGATTCGTGTACTTAATCAGCAGGTTCATTTGTCTCGCTCATACCCGCTTAATATTTGGTGGTTCGATATCAAATATTTGCTATCTTTGATCTTCCTGGGCTTTAATACATCATCCATCTTATCCAGGTTGCAGCCACTAGGAAGGGTTTTAGAAACCAAATAAAAAACTTGTGGTGGAGAAAAGGAAAGGAAGATGCACTGGACAATCCCAAAGGCCCCATGTGTGTTGTGGATTTATGTCTACTCTTATTGTTTGTTCAGATTAGCCACTTTTCTCCCCCACATCCTTTTTTTCTTACTAGGTTTGATAAATCGTTACTGAAGGTACACCTACAACTCTACGGAGTCACAGATACGAGTTTTGGGTGATTATGCATTTATATTACAAGACTACGAACTTGCCTTGTCAAACTATCGACTTATTTCTACGGATTACAAGCTTGACAAAGCTTGGAAACATTATGCCGGAGTTCAGGTTCATTTTATTTCATCTTTCTCTTTCCATAAGAAGACATTGCTGATAATTTGTCAGATTATTAATGTCAATCTGCTTACTGATCCAGAATCTATATACCCTTCCAGTATTGTTTGGTTTATTCAATTGAATTCTGTGTTTTTAGACTTCTCTTTTAGTAGATTGCTTTATCCTTTGAGAAACTGAAGCTTCTTTCTATCTTTGTTCGTCTCCCATTGTAATTGCCTAAGGGAGAAAAACAGGTTGCTGATCACCCTCATGTTTTCTTAGCATCTGCTTACCCTATTTGTTGAAAATTCTGAGAATTTTGTGTCTATGCCTAAAGTTGTTTCCCGAAGCACAAATTTTTATCACTCAGTGGGTAGTTGGTAAACATATGTGATAAAAATAACCATTACTACGTTATTCTGATAAAATTCTTGATGCTATTGTTCAATTTGTTGTGTTATTATTTTCTCTCGCAGGAGATAATGGGTCTTGCTTATTTTATGTTGGACCAGTCAAGAAAGGATTCTGAATACTGCATGGAAAATTCATTCAGCACTTATTTGGTGAGTTCAAAAATTGTTGTAAGGTTTTACGGCCTTTTTAGTAAAGTTGTCCGAAGCATGCGATCTACTTTGTCAATTTTTCTCGGGAACAGTAATCTGGCTTCACAGGGATCTTATAGACTGGAAAAAAATGCTTCCATTCCACAACCATCAACCATATAAGAACTACGTGTTCGAATGGTGCAAATATGTAAGCTTACACATATTCCATTTACCTTCAGAAATTAGGGCCCCCTGGCTGGCGTAATGCTACACGCTGTGGTATTTGGTGGTCTGAAATGTCGAAGGCAAGGGATCAATACAAAGATGCTGCAGCTGTCTATTTCCGAATCCCTGGTGAGGTAATACCGGAAATTATAAAGAATAAGCTAGAGGGAAAAATTGCAACTTTCTTACCCAAGGTGTATGGTTGGCAGGAGCCGCTGCACTCTGCCGTGATGCTTGAACAAGCATCCTATTGCTACTTGCTATCAAGACCAACCATGTTAAGGAAATATGGATTTCATCTTGTTCTTTCTGGTGACATCTACAAAAAATGTGATCAGGTGTGATTCTTACCAAATGGCAGTAGTTGTCCTCGTGGCTCTAGTTATTCTCACACTTGATGTTAATAAGATGGCCTCACCTTTCATCAGATAAAACATGCCATCAGAACATATGAAGCTGCTCTAACTGTCTTTAATGGGACGGCGTGGAGCCGGATCAGGGACCACATTCATTTTCATCTTGGAAAGTAAACTTCTGGAGTTCTCTAATCTCCTAATCCAACTTAGTGTAATGCGTAGTATTATGATACTGATTCCAAGATAATTTCAGGTGGTATGCATTTCTTGGACTGTTTGATGAAGCTATAAAACATGTACTCGAGGTACTCGCATGTGGTCATCAATCTAAGGCCACTCAGGAGTTGTTTCTGAATGACTCTTTCCGAATTATTCAGGTTTCTTAGAATGTGTTTATTTTAGTTTCTTTAGTAGTCTGTTCTGTGACTTTTTTCTAGTTCTCTGAAGTTATCTATTTAATATGGTTTTATTGGCTTCTAATAAGTGATATAACTGATCTTCCTAGCAAGGTTTGCCATTTCATCTATGTTGTTCATTATCAACTTGGCTTCTTTGATATCTTTCGGTCCCTCGCAGCTAGGTCTTCCTTTTCTTTTTATTTTATGATGTGCCATCCTGCACCTTTATGTCATTTTCAGTTGTGTTTTAATTTCTTTCTAATTTCTTATGACATTTTGTGGACAACTGTGAAATTCCTTTATTGTTGGTAAATTATGCACATTATAAAAAGTTAAATTTTAGCGTTGTATGTAAGCATTGATGATAGCTATCTTGTTTCATTTTGATAATGTAGGAAACAGGAAAAACATTTGAGGTCTTAAGGCTTCAATTGCCTGTTATCAACTTCCATTTCACTGAAGTGGTTGTTGAAGATCATCGTACGTATGCATCTGCAACAGCTGTAAGTTATGGGTTGTTTGGCATGCCGTTTTATGGAAGAAATTGCAATGTTTTCGATATGTTTATGGCTATCCTTTCTGGCTAACATTATGAATTTCACTTAGAAATTAGAAAGTGTTGGTCGGTATTCATCACACCTTAATGTTTTAGCGAAAGGTCGAGTTCAGCCCTGGTCATATTTGTCTGTATCTTTAATTTTGAATAACCATCTCTTATAAAGATTTAAGCTGCTGCATAGGATATTGTCTTTTATTGTAGGGAAGTTTCGATTGCGAAATATGTTATAGAACCACAATGGGAAAAAGTTTACTTAGTTGAATTAAAAAATTAGCATGTTCCTGTCATACAGGGTTCTGACCCCAAGAAGTTATATTCCAATAGCTGATTCATCATTCAAGTAATTGTGGTATCCTTTGGAAGCTGTTGGTGATAGTTGTTGCCAGATTTGTTAGGAAATAAATGCTTACCATGTCCAATCTCCCTCTATATACAAACCATCAGTAATATGTGCTCAGCTTTTGTAATGATGATAAGGCCTGTATGAAACCACCAATTGAGCTATATTGTGCAAGTATATCTTAAGATTATTCCAGATCATAGTCGTTCAATTTTAAAGACTGCATTACCTACCCCGAAATTTTGAATGACGCTTTTAGACTATACAATTCAATCTATTATATTTCACTATCTAACATTGATACATATTTACAAGATTAGGCCGGTGTTCAAGAAAATTTGTGGCGATCGTTGGAGGAGCACATTATTCCATCACCATCAACCGTGAAGACTAACTGGTTAGATTCACAACCGAAGGTTTCACTGAAGAAGTTCAAAGAGTCAAATGTTTGCGTTGCTGGAGGTATTAAGGTTATGTTACAGATGTAAAATATACTTCTGGGCAATTTCAAGAAAACTATGGCCTACATTAAGAAAGTAACGGGAATACTGAATTTCAACTTCACGGGTGTCCTATCTTTACCTTACTATATGAGAGAAATTAAGAAAGATTGGTATAGATTACATTTGATGTGCACAACCTTTTTCTGGCTGTTATCATACCCCTTGGGCAAGATAACAATTTTTTTTTTTTTCTAAATGACACTTAGCCTTGAGATAATAAGATGTTGCTTCCTGGGGAAAGAGTATAATTTGTCATCACTAAATATGGCCCCTTTTTTGTAAAAAAACTTTCTTAGATATCTTCCATCAACATTCTTTCTTGAGGTTGGTTGTTATCATAAATTGTTTAAATTTTCTGTGTGGATCTTCCATGTTATAAAAAATCAAGAGTAAATAGATTATCTGCTGCATAGCCCATCAAGAGTTTTTTGCATTCTTGAAACCTCTTACAATATGTATACTAAAACATAGGAGGTGCCTCATTGTTCTGAACAGAACATTTCACTGCTTTGTTTATAATATGTATGTGTGCCTGCCTGCCTGCATTTATGCTTGTATATTTATTCCACAGAGGCCATTAAGGTGGATGTTAGTTTTAGAAACCCGCTTCAGATTCCTATAACCATCTCAAATATTTCCCTAATATGCAAGCACCACGTCGAGTACGACCAAACTGATTCAGGTAATCCTTCAAGCCGATCTGCACTTATTATGAGGTTTAATGTTGCTTTATATGAATTTTGAGGCCATTTATGTTTTAAACTGTCTTTACTTAAACTATCGTTAGTAGTTGTATCCAGCATAACTTTGATTAGTGCAATCTACAAAACGCAGATGCGGAAGGCCCTTTTATTGAAAATCCACAAGACAAGGATCTGAGAGCTGTATCTGCCAGTGGGTATGACTAAAGGTCAACTTGACCTTGCATGATTCCTGATATATTTTTCCTTATCAGTTTCTGATGGTATGTGTTTATCAAATCCCAGGGAATTAAGATTAGATACAGATCAATATACTTTGTCGGAAGCTGAAATTTCAATGCAAGGAGGTGAAACTGTTCTGGTAAGCATGATTGTACCGATGTCGCATATTCTTTTTTCCCTTGAAACTGCCTCTCTGTTATTTGTGTATTTCATGTTCTGGGATGTCTGCTGAAGATACCATGTATATTTTTATAAAAATGATTTTCACAGCTAATGAAGAATAAGAGGGTTTGACATAAGATGCGGTTGTCTTATTGTACATGAACTCTTAAACTTTTTGGTCTCTGTGTTCTTCAGGTTCAGCTAACGGTCATTCCCAAAACAGAAGGCACTCTAAAAATAGTAGGGTTAAGGTGGAGACTCTCTGGTTCAGTGATTGCCATTCATCATTTCAATTCGGATGTTATGAGAAAGAAAAATGCTAAAGTGAAAAGGAAACGAAAACAGCCTGCAAAAGATACCCTCCAGTTCTTGGTGATAAAGGTCTCGCGTTTTTTTCTAAATCCATTATCTGTCTCTATTTGAAAACATGCTGCAGCAATGTACTCATCGATAATCAGATATTGACAAAATTGTTTTTCTGATACAACCTTGCTCAATATCCAGAGTCTACCCAGGCTTGAGGGTGCCATTCACAATTTACCTGCAACAGTTTATTGTGGAGATGTTAGCCGTCTAACATTAGAGTTGAGGAATCCATCAAAACTATCTGTTAAGGTATATATCATTTCATATGCATCATCTTAATACTGATCTGTTTCTGTATACATATTGCAGCATTTTGATATCATTATACACCTCAATGCATATTTTGGATTAATGATTTCGTTAAGGACCTCTAAGATTTTTCCTATATCTTCCCCAACAATGTTATTTAGAAGAAATATTAGCTTATCTGCTGTTTATGCTGGTGGCAGAATTTGAAGATTAGGGCCAGTCCTCCAAGATTCCTTAACTTTTCAGATAAGGAGTCAATGGACTTGGATTTTCCAAGGCAGTTTAAAAAAGGACAAAATTTATCGCAAATTAGTGATTTGGAAGCCACCAGAGGAGCAGATGGAGTGGTTGTATTCCCCGAGGTCAGTGTATTTTCACTAATTCTTTAGATGTTTGCATATGTGCTTCGTTGGCCATTAATTGATTCAATTCTTATCTTTCAATCAGACTGTTGCAGTATCTGGCGACAAACCACTCACGTGGCCCCTTTGGTTTAGGGCTGCCACAGCGGGAAGAATCTCACTTTATATTACAATTTACTACGAAATGGAAGAGGAATCACATGTTATAACATACCGCACATTGCGCATGCATTACAACATTGAGGTATTATCTCCAATAGAGATCGATTTATATTAATGTTATTTATTTGCCAAATTGCACGAATGAACTGAAATCCATTGAATATCCTAATGTCGAATTGATTGATTTCTACTCTGAATTAATTGTTCGTGATATTTTATTCCCACCAAAACCAGGTTCTGCCTTCTGTCCAAGTGTCATTCCATGCCAGTCCTTGTCCTTACACATTGCAAGAGTTTCTCGTCCGAATGGATGTCATCAATAGGACTAATTCTGAGTGCTTTCAGATTCGTCAATTGTCTTGTGTTGGAGACAAGTGGGAACTTGAATTTCTAAGGCCAAAAGATTCTGGGTCTTCGTTAAAAAATTTGATGGCTGGTCAAGCCATTTCATGCTTTTTTAAGCTCAAGGTTTGTTCCTGAATTTGGCGCTCTGATAAAATAACCATTACATTACCTTTACCTATTGTGTGCTTAACTCTTTTTCCGCGACCATTGTAAAACTTCTGTTATTCTAGCTTACATTACATTTTGAGCCCGTGGAGTTTTAATTCATCTCTATTCTGTGTAAATATTTTCCTTATTAGCTATTTCTCCAACGAAGTTACCTTGGATGTCCAGAATTGCAGGGCACTTGAGACTGCCAAAGAAATTGCATCCTCTGTAAATATTGGTGATGACGATGATGATTCGACAGGGTTCTTCAACACGTCAATGCAACCTTTTGTCCTCTTTCATCATCAAGAAAGATTGCATCAAGAAAGACCGAAAGAACAGGTTCACAAGAAATCTGAGACCATGCTTTATATCTCGGTGCCTTTGACGTAATCTTGTTTTTATTTATTCACCTTTTTTCAATTTTTTGAAATTCTCAGGGAGGAGGCACGGTTGACTTCGTTTTACTATTGGAGTCCCAAGGAGAACGTGATTCTTCGCTAGCAAATGCCAAGCATGTTTATTCCCATTACACATGCTACTGCAGGTATTTTTTTAACCCAAATTATTTCACATTTAAGGAAAGAGAAAAAAAGTAAATTGCAAAAACTGCATACTGATCGGCAAGTTCTGCATTAGAACATATTAATAACCATTTTCTTTCATTTGCATAATTAGTCACTTATATTCCAATTCTCATCTCGAAACAGCGTGGCCAGTTCGAGCCCCATATGGTGGTTGATAAACAGCCCACGTTCAGCGGTGAGGCACGACTTCTCCACTTCTCCTTGTGAAATAAACTTCACCATGACCATCCACAACTCCTCGGAACGTGCGGTCTCGGTTCACATGAAAACACATGATTTTCCAGCTACATTTTCAGCCAGCTCCAACCCTGCCGCAGCTTCTTCTTCGTCAAACGAAGTGGGTTGGCATGATACATATCATTTAACAGATGCTAAGGTTACATCTGATGTACTAACGAGAGCTAAGCCCCAAATGCCCGAGAGTGTTCCCCCTTTCTTGTGGTCATGCTCGAGCTCGACTCAGTTCGATATCGATCCACTCTCTACCGTGAAAATCCCCCTTCAGGTCACCGTGTTCTCGCCAGGTACGTTCGATTTATCGAACTATTCACTGCAGTGGAACGTTGTGTCTGATGATTCTTCGAAAGAAATGGAAGGACTGTCGTCTGGGACGTGTCAGGGTCGTTCTTTTCACATCAAAGTGCTGGGGATAGAATAGACCAATCGACGTCCTGTTTGTTTTGAAATTTGATTCAAGAATACGAATACTTGTTTTGTATTGAATTTTTAAGCCCCGACCGACGACACATTTAAGTTACGAACTCGTCCATGTGTTATATTTCGTACAGAAAAAGAAATTTATCGTAGAAGAAAAGGGGATTCAATTTGGGTGAGATGATATTTTTTCCTTGCTGTGATGATATTGAGTGTTCATAGATTTAGTTTACGAATATTGAATATTAAAAAATGAAACCACAATAATACAATCTCAAAATATCCAAACACAAAGCACACCCATTGCCATTGTACATTAATCCCCAAGGAAGGAGTGTTATTACACATCTCTCCATTGTCTTTCTTATTACAGAAACATAAACTAAGGGAGACTCTTAGCAGAGTTTTCCTGTCCCTTTTAAGGAAACCAAACAAACATACACTGAACACACAAACACAGTCCATGGAGTAGAGTAGAGATAGATTATTACATAACACACAGATATGTTTTTTTTATTTTTTATTTTTTAATTATTATTATCCCTTAAGGTAAGTTTTGATTGTCTCGGAGAGATGGATTGGTGATGGTGATGATTTTTTTAGCCAAGAATGATTTGCCCAGGTGATCAAAAGAAATCACCAGCAAAGTGTGGAAATTTAGCATCTCACGTATAGCCATCAGCCGAATCCAAGACGTTAATCCCGAGCCCCGCCAAGTTGCTCGGGAATGTCGTCGAGTGGAAGATATCGTGATGGTGCTGATTCATGTCGAAGGAAAACATGTTGTGGCTGCTGCTGCTGACTTCCGAGCCCAAACCGTTAGATCTTCTTACACCGCCGTTATGATCATGATCAGACTGTAAGACTTCGGATATCTGAGAACTTGCGGCATTGTTACAACATGCTGGTAGATTCTGCTTAACATGGCGCTGCTTATCTTTCTCTTCTTCGTCGTCGTAGTTAGATTTTTTAGGGATTTCTTTGTCTGAGACGTCGGAAGTTTTCGAGTTGAGAAAACGTCCTCCACTGCCTCTTGGACGGCGCATTGCATGGAGATGGCGTGATATATGCATATAAGGCTGAATCCAAGGATACATAAGGATATACATACACATGTGTTAGTATATATAATATGATCAATGCATCATTTCTTGAATTTTTTTTTTTTTATATACGTCGGGCGATGGATTTATTACCTTGCGAAATTTGAGCACTTTCTTCTCAGCGGCTTCTCTCTCCGCACGTTTCTTCCTTCGCCTCATGATTCCTTCATATTGCTTTGCGTTTACGAAGATCGGCATATCTCCATCGCCGGTCATATTTCCCGGCACCATCACCCGACCCTGAAATATACATATTATATATATGTATATGTATATATATAATGCATACATGCATAAATACATTCGTAATGAATTGCGAAGAATTTATACAAACCGCGCCATAAGTCGAATAGACTCCATAGCATGGCTCAGAGATAGGATATTGCGCGCAGATCTTGTGTCAATGTGTAGAGAAGCAAACCAACCGTGGAAAGGAGATAGATTTAGCTCATTCGAAGGAAAAAATAAAAAATTGCTAAGAATTCAAAATAGTTTATAAATTATTACCATAGGCTGACGAAATCCAAGTTCGATATGGCCTCGATAATCAGTTTGAAGAGTCGACGAGACATTGATCAGAAGTGGGGCAGCGTTCTTCTGCCTATTCTCGGCCGATTGGCGATGATGATCGCCGCCTACGACTTCACAATCTGTTTAAAAACCGTTAAACGATCTTACAAACTGGCTATAGATACGAGGTTTCAGAAGATTTAATCAATTGAATATAAAGAAAGAAATATATCATTATTATTATTACCAGAAGATAGAAGAGTGAAGTGAGTCCCACTAATTATTCCCTTATCAGCATCATTGTTCAGTTGATTCCCATTGTAGGGCGAAAGCTCCAAAGATGTAGTTAGCTTCTGCTGATGATTATTATGGGCATCAAAACCTAATTCATGGCCGTAGTTTGAACTCATTACATGACATCCAAGGCCGTTGTTCCATGTCCGAGGTTTTGAGTTCATTGAGGAAACTATCTGATGATTTTCTTTCAAGAGCACACTCTGCATTGTGTCAATATAATATGACCCTGCAAAAAAAAAATATAGTAGAAACCCTAAAAGAATTCATAAAAAGTATGATCAGATTAAGTACATTAACTACTTATAGGAATATATATATATATATATATATGTATGTGTATATCAATGGTTTTTAACTTACATATATATAGGAATATAAGGTAGCAGACGATAAAGGAGGAAGGACAATAATTGAAGATAAACTAAGACAAAAGTTAAACAGTGTCCCCAATGACCTAATTTCCTAGAAAATATCAACAAAGCACCTTATCCATTCGTTTCCACATGTACGAAAATGCTTTCCTCTTTCTATTTTAATTTGGTAATTGTAATGGCAATGCATTCAAGAACATTCTTACACACACACATATATATATATAACTAAGTTCAGGCCCAGATTGAAGCTAAAACTGTAGACCTTAAGATTATGAACAGTTCCAAGACAGAAATTACTAAAGAACCCACGACATAGAAACCACAATAATCGGGCCAAGGATACAAAATTTCAATACTGAGACAAAAAAAAAAAAAAAAAATTATGTAAGTTATGATCTTTCACTTAATTATCTGATGATGAACCACATATAGATCATGTTATATTTTTCCTATTAAAAAGGGGTATATGTTTATATGTATATGATGAATAAAGATTGAATCAAAGGAAGAAAGAAAAGCTCAAAAGAGGAGAGTGATTGCTCACTGATCGATCTTTGTTTTTCTTCTAAGCTAATAGTAAATAAAAAAGGAGATTATTGTTGAAGAAGGAAATCATATGTAATAACTCAAAGCATACTTCTTACCTGTTGATTAGTTTGCCCGTTCTTCTCAACACTGTCCGTACAAGAACATACAGCCGTCTGAGAGAGAGAGAGAGAGAGAGAGAGAGGTATAATGTTGTGTTGACAACTACACAAAAATGATAGCCAATGGGATGCATAATATATGCGAATACTTTCATTTTTTTTTAACCTTGGATTTAATTATTCACAATAATTAAAAGGAGACAAGAAAGTGGCATTTGTTAAAATTAAAAGTTACAATCGTAAAAACAAAATAACGACTTGGATAATAACGAGCTACATACTACTCCATATACAATTTACAAGCATTGATATGTATTGAAAATTCAAGAATGTTTTTTTAAAAAAAAAGAGTAATCTTTATATATTGAAAAAAAAAACACATTCAAGATAATAAATAGGCAAATATGATAACAACCCTTGATATCCTCCCATTTGTGCGGTTGAACCATCGCCAGCATTGATTTATTTACATATGTATGAATGCATATATATATATAACTAAATTCAATAGAGAGGCTCAAAATTTTATTTTAACCTTAACAAGAAATCTTAAAACGTCATAATATATATAGTTATATAGCAGCAAAATTATGAAATTGGGTCACTAAGTATACATGTTTTCGTTTATGGGTCACTATGTTTGATAATTGCAAAAGTATGTCACTAACTTTGTATGTCAAAACACTTTTGGGCTATGTTTTCAATTTTGGGTCACTAAGTATATATTTTTCGATTTTGAGTCACTAAGTATCAATTTTTCAATTTTGGATCAATTTTTAATAAGCCAAATGAGTGACCCAACATTGAAAAATTGATACTTAGTGACCCAAAATTATTTTAACGTACAAAGTTAGTGACCTACTTTTGCAATTATCAAACATAGTGACCCAAAAACGAAAACAAGCATACTTAGTGACCTAGAATTATAATTTTGCCTAGCATTATATAGCTATTTATCACTATATATATATATATATATATAACTAAATTCAATAGGGAGGCTCGAAATTTTATTTGAACCTTAACAAGAAATGTTAAAACGTCATAATATATATAGTTATATAGCCATCTAACAATATATATATATATATATATATATATATATAGCTGGTTTTCGTTTTAGTTGATGTTTGGCTATGCAGTCGTTTTCGCTGTCCTGTCTGGTTTAAGGATGCTAGAAGAAACTTGCGGACTCATCAAGAATTGAGTTTATTAGATGAACAACCTCAATACCATCAACTCAACTCCCATCAATAATATTTTTGAGCTTATTTTACAAAAAAAATAATTTAATATTATTCGAATTACATGTAAATAAATAGTACTCCTCCTTAGTCCTTATACATCAATTCATATCCTTTTCTTTTACATGAAACCTAACTAATTAATTAATTAATGGCCTAATTGTGCTTCAAAATAATTAAAGTTGCTTAAGAATATTAATATAACATAAATTAATTGCTAAATCAATTATCGTATAGTCCAACATCGATTCCATCGAGTGGCACAGCTTTTCCTTTTTAAATATATTAATTAATACACCTGCTAATTACATCATCCATGACGTCATAAAACAGTATATCATGTATGTATTATAATATATTCCGTTACAATCTATATCTACTATTTTTTTTTTTTTTTTTTGTAATAAAGAAAATATGTAATATATTAGATTCCATATTGGAATCTCAACCTTGGATTCTTTCTCCTTCAATGGAGGGACCAACAAGAAGCAAGTGGACACTTACTTACACCAATATATATATATATGTCAACACCACATTTAATTTATATTATTTAATATTTAGCTACCTACCTGGCTGGCACGTCGAAGATTGTAAGTAATTTGCAAGTCACTATTAGAACTTCAATTAGCATTTTTTTTAAATTTTCTTGCTATTTTCTTGTCTTTTTTTTTTTTTGCCAAATAAATGTGATATATATACATATATTGAAATTACGATAATCAAATTATATATTTAGAATATATATACACTCCGTCAAAACGTATATAGCAGCACAGCCCACTGCAGTTTTTTCGCGTATCATTCACGTTGATAGAGATATTTTTTTGCCTATTTTATATACTGCAATTTATATTTGAATATTATTCATTTTGAGAGACTAATATGGAAATAAAATAATACATAAATAAAAATTAATTAATAATAAATGCAATGGGCTATTTATGGGCCTAGGAAACACATATTTTAACAGGCCATGACCATGGGCCCAATTTCACAATCATTTCGAAACGAGAGAATATATCATAAATAATCGTAAGAAAAAAAAAATATGTCGCCCAAAAACTGAACTACGACTTGCAGCTGCCCACTACTGAAGCAGAGCCACTAAACCCTAAATTTAGTAACATTTTGCAATCGACGACTCGCCATAGCCACCACTGGTCGCAGATTCTCGTCGAGCAAGCTCGCAGGTGCGTGTTTATTAGCTTTGAGAGGAAGTGTTTTCCGATTATCTGCGGTTAGATGATACGGTTTAATTTTTGAAGTTTTATTGGAGAAGGCTCGATCATTGTCACTTAGTTCTTCTCGTTGTTGAAACTTCTGCTGAATCTAGGTTGGTGTTAATGTGGACCGTTAGTTGAGTGCTTTGGATAACAAAGTCTTTACCTGCCCGCTGTGCCACAAATTTTAGTCATTTTAATTCCATCAGCTTACTTAATTTATTTGAAATATTTATTTTAACAGTTTTGTCCCAAATGGAGACTGAAAATGATGGTATAGAGGGCTCCATGGTTTTGATCAAGCAAGGGGCTGAAGCTGTGAGTTTTTTTTTTTAATAATTACATTGTTCTGTTTGTTGCTCCGGAAATATGTTTCTAATTGATATGAAAACAATTTTTTTTTACTGGAATTACAATGTATTGTCTTGGCATGACTTGTGCATTCAGAGAGTGTTTGAATCAACATTTGTGGGTCGAAGGTCGATCGTAAAGGAGCGTTTTTCCAAAAAGTACAGGCACCCTTCGTTGGACTCGAAGCTCACTGCTAAGCGATTGAATGCGGTTAGTGTCATGTCATATCGCAGTAAAAATCATATTCTGTTTTCATGCTGCTTGTTTTTCAGATAAACTAGCAACTGACATGTGGTACCCCTTTTTCCCACCCTTAACGTTTGTGATTGCCATTGCCGACATAAATCTCATTTTGCGTTCTCACATTTAAAGCTTGTTTTGTTGCAATAATTGGTTTTAACAGTATTAGATGATGGAGCAGGAAGCTAGGTGCATGGCAAAAGCTAGGAAGCTTGGGGTTGTGACTCCTGTGATATTTGCAGTTGACCATTTGGTGCACACTTTGACATTCGAGTATGTGGTGGGACCCGCTTTGAAAGACATATTGCTCGAGTTTGGGTCGAATGGAGTTGTAGAAGAACGACTAGAAGATATTGCAACACAGATTGGTGATGCCATTGGGAAATTGCACGACGGTGGACTTATACATGGTGATTTGACAACATCGAACATGTTGATACGAAGTGGAACTAATCAGCTGGTAACTATATGATTGAACCTTTTCTGCTTTAGTCAAAAGTCTTCTAATTTGAATTTTATGATGAGAGTATTGTTGTTTTCCCCTCAATTTTTCTTAGGTACTCATTGATTTTGGCCTGAGTTTCACTTCAACTCTGCCGGAAGACAAAGCGGTTGATCTATATGTCCTTGAACGAGCTTTGCTGTCTATGCACTCTTCGTGCGGCAATGTGGTAAGCTAAAAGTCACAGTTTTGTCTTAAGCATATTTGGAGATGAGAGGCCACTACGAGATTCTTTGAACGATAAGCAAGAGCATTTTAAACTACTCTTTTCTCTTCTACCAAAGTTTAACTTATGAGTAATGCCGAAAGCAACCAAAATTTACTTACGTTTGGTATTTGTGTAGATGGACCGTATCCTTCATGCATACAGGAAATCCTCAAAGCAATGGTGCTCAACCTTGAACAAGCTAGCTCAAGGTATATACACACATTGGTTTCTTATGACATAGACTTGTAAATTTTCAGTTTTTTGTCGCGCACACACACACACACACATATATATATGCGGTTTGTCTGGTTAATATACAAGAATCCTACATACATGCAATTGATTGTATTTTCTATTCTAGTTCGGCAAAGAGGGAGAAAGCGCACAATGGTTGGCTGAGACGATCATTAATTACGACTATCTCTCAGGACTCTGTAGAGCATATGCAGTTTACGACTATGGTGGGATCTCATATACTTTCATAATCAATCCATTACATTAAAATTGTGGTGTAAAAACTCTGCAGACAACAGAGCTGTAATCCTTAATTTAGTTTTGTTGAAGTTGGCTTTTAGCCTTTAGGATATATGCTCTGCTCTGCATCAGTTTTCTTATTTCCAAGATTTTAGAACCCTTTACATAGAAGAATGAGCTCATCCGTTGGTACATCAAGCTTTTATTACATTAACCTTAATGTCTGTATATATATATATATATATGTGTGTGTGTCTGTCTGTACATATATAGTTGAAACATTTAGATTGTGAAAAGTAGATATCCCATAGGAAATCTCAATATATCAACTAAAAATAATTGAGTTTCGTATGTAGAAAATATATTGTTGCATTTGGGATAAATCATTCACCGAATAAAATCATACATTGAATTGAATAAAGAAAATCAAAACCATGGGAAATAATAATATCCACATCATTCTATAGATTATAGTATCATACTGTTCTTCATCTCCAGGCTGTCCTTTAAAAAGTCTATTATTGTTAGGTTGCTTTTGTGCATCAAATCTGTAAACGATCTGTTGTAATAATTAACTAAAACAAATCGACTATATAATTATTTTTTTTCAGCAAAAGCTTGGTTCTACTAGCTTCACGTGTATCATATATTTTTTTTTTCTAATAAATTGTAACGATATATAAATATATATATAATAATAATTTTCTTACAATACATTTCCAAGGCTATCACTTTCTGAAGATCATCTCACGATGTTGTCTCTGCCTCCAACATTTGCAAGTGCAACATGTCAGTTGTATTATAATATATATATATATATATATATATAAGATAAAGGTGTAACCTAACCTTTTCCTCAAGTTCAAGTTCAACCACCCTTGATTTGATTGTGTGATCATTATTATTTAATATTTTGCATGTGAGTTATGAACAAAACCAAGTATAAATAATCTCTCTCTCTATATATATATGCATATATATTTCGACGAAGAGTTCCTCCTGGAATTTTAAGGTGGCTTTCTATGCGAATCTCAAAAGAAGGTAAATGCATACAAAAAAGGATCCTCATATATATATATATATATATATATATATATATAATAAATCAACATGACCATACTAAATTTAAATATCACATGCTAAGTAAGAGATAAAGATTGACAGGGTGTGATATGTTCGAGCAATCAAATGTCATAAATAATAAATTATATAATATAATATAATACGAGGATTGTGAGGAGATCATTCAAACACGATAGCAAATACAATAATATATAGAGATAGATGAAGGGACAGATATATTATTATCTCAACCTTATAATAATAATACATATATGAGGTGGTAGTTATGTCTATTCTATACTATAATGTTGGAGAATAATATTATAATCTCCGTAGACTCCAATGATTTTTCGTGCAAAGTTTCACAGACTTTGAATTGGCACTGAATATAATGATTGATGACTTTTCTTTTCTCTCTACAGTAATAATGTTCTTACACACATATATATATATATGTATATATATATCTGAGCCTCTCGCCTACTGCTCTTCATCTTCCCACATATAGTTTCCAAAGTTATAGCAGCAGAAAAACTTCAGTCTTTATCGAGAGAGAGAGAGAGAGAGAGAGAGAGAGAGAGAGAGAGATGAATCACGATGCATCTGCAGCTCAGTGGTGGCCACATTATTACACGATGGACGACAAATTCTCATTATCAACATCGCAAGCGAAGTTCGCCTTCAACCTCAACCATAGCAGCAGCAATATCATCAAGAATAGAAACGAAGAGGAAGAAGAAGAAGATGTTCAAGGAGAGTACTCAACAATGGAGGGGGAAGAAGTTGATCATCCCAAGGAGCCTCTTTTCGAGAAGCCCTTGACCCCAAGCGACGTGGGAAAGCTGAACCGCCTAGTGATCCCCAAACAGCACGCCGAGAGGTGCTTTCCGTTGAGCGGAGATTCCGGCGCCGGCGGCGGAGGAAAGGGCTTGCTGCTGAGCTTCGAAGACGTCGACATGGGAGGAAAGTGTTGGAGCTTTAGGTACTCTTATTGGAACAGCAGCCAGAGCTACGTTCTGACCAGAGGTTGGAGCAGGTTTGTGAAGGAGAAGAAGCTGGACGCCGGAGACGTCGTGCTCTTCTCCCGCCACCGTGGCAGGATGTTCATAGGGTGGCGGAGGGGCGGCGGTAAGTGGAGAGGGACTACTCATGCATCAGCAGACATTACAAGAGGGAAGTCGAAGACGACGACGACGCTGAGGTTGTTCGGAGTGAACTTAGAGTATTACGAGCCGGACAGCAACGGCCGGTCCGAGCCATCTGGTCCGCCAACGTCGAACCACGGTCAAGTCCACCGCCACACTCAATATCAACAACAGTATTATTAACTACCACCATTAGCAGTACTATTCACATTAATGGCTCAACTTCCAAGCTTGATTTTCAGCTGATAAGACACACAAATACACAGTAATAATGTAGCTTAGGGCATCTCCAATAGCCAACCCCAGACGCAAATGCTCTAGCAGTAATAAACGCACTTTGCAGTAATTGTTCTACGCAATTTCAAACGCAAAAGAATATTCTTGTAATATTCTTTTCCACACCAACTTTTACAACTTTTTAATATTATCTCTATATTTTATAATTTTACAAATTAAACCTATTTTAAATTTAATTGAGAAAATATTTAATAAAATTATTATTTATAAATATAGAACAAAATGTTTATTAAAATATGGAAATTGCACGACACAAATACAATGAGATACACATAAAAATAAAATTATACCGTAAATTAAAATATTAAAAATTAAATAATAATGTATAAAAAATTATTATTAAAAATAAAGTGTTAATGTTAAAATAAATATTTATTATGTTAATTTTTAATCATAATTATTAGTACACAATTAATTTTTAATATGTATGCTTCAATAATTTAATGTAACTAAAAGAACTTATTTGTAATTTTAAAACATCAAACGCATTTTTGCGTTCAAACGCAAATTTGCGTTCGAAACAAGAGAGATAAGATGAAAAATGCATTTTGCCTTTGCGTTTGCAGTACTGTTGACAATTTTTACTGAATTTTTGCGTTTTGCGTTGCGTTTTGGAACCTATTGGAGATTGTCTAATAGGGCTATACTTTTCTGCGTTGTCATGTATTATTATTATTATTATTATTATTATTATTATTATTATTATTATTAAATTCATAAGGTGGACTAGTCAGAGTAATGCTTCAATTCAACTGAGGATATTTCTTGCTATTTAGGCGTTTTCTTCTTTTCAAGAAAATGATTGATTTTGATGTTTGAATGTGGAAAAAGGGAAACCAAGAAACGTTGAATTTATTATATATATATGTATGTGTGTATATATATATATATTTATCAGGTGAATGAGACCCAATGAGATGGCTGACATCTTAGGGGTGGGTTCATGGTGTAGCCCAGCTGAGATTAACTACAAAAAGGAATATTAATTATGATACAAATAGATATTAATTAGGAAAACTATGATTTGTCACATACCATTCTATAAATACGAAAAATAAAAAAACATCAAATCACGATATAGATCATGCGGGCGTGTGTGGGCATATAGAAGTTCCTAAATCTCAGCCTATTAACTTTATATTTAGATATGATAACATGTATCTAATTTATATATAATAACATATACAATATATATATATATATAACATATATCACAGATTTCCAATTCGAAAAAAAAGAAACCCTCAATCATAATTAGATACAATAAACAATAAAATCGAAACCCTTGCATCGTTTTTCGGCACTTATCAATATTATATATATATATATATATATGTATATATATACCCATGCAAACACATACAAGTGCCTCTATAGCTTACACTTTCCTTTCTCTTTGAATACCTTTCTCTCCCAAACATAATAGTTTTCGCCATGGATAACAGATACTTTCAGAACCAATACGATCAATTCTTACTGTGGCAGCTCTCTCTCTATCGAATCGACCATCGGCTCCTCGCACCACTGCAGTTATGCTACGTAAGGGAGGACCAAAACGCCGTTAATAGAGGCTTCGACTACTACGATAGGTTCACTTCGTTTCTTGAACGCGGCGATAATTCTTTCCTCACTCCGTGGGGATCCTCCGACCAAGTTGCCGGCGGTCCTCGAGAACGAATCAAGATCGAGCCTGGATCTTTCTTCTCTTACGATGTAACCCTATATATATATATATATATATATATATATAATTGGATATTGAACTATTGAAGATTATAATTGTATTTTGCATGCGATTTATATCGATTTATAACATTGTGGTTTGGCTCTTGGAGGATGGTTTTGTCTTATGAACTGTGTTATTGTATGCAGCACATGTTTGATGCTGTGAAGGTTGATAAAGGAGAAGAAAAGGTTGGCGAGGAAAAACGAGAGATTCAAGTCGATGTAGAGAAAGGCGGTGAGAAAGAGAACGTCGATGACCGTAGACAATCCGAAGAAGACGACGTTTGTAAGAAGATCGAAGAAAAAGGACGAGATGGCGATGACGAATACGATGATGGTGAGGATGCATGGCGAGAGTTTATTGCAGCATTGAAGCCATTGAAGATAAGATGAATTAATTGGTTAAACCCTTAAATCTTTAGAAGTAGATCTAACAAAAAAGTTATTTTGTCTAGTTTTTTCTCCCCTTGTAGGGAAAAAATTGTGAAGTTAGAAAGTGAAGAGATTAATAACCATTTATGGAGTATTAGAATAATTTGTAATATTCTTTTCAACTTTTAATTTTGTTCTATTTTGACTTTGTTTTCTTTTTTTCGGAATTGTATTGTTAGTTTTCTCTTGATGAGAGTCGTCTTTCCTCAGAAATGATCAATCTTAACAGAGGAACTTTTGTTGTAAATTCATTTTGGTAATGAATTTTTTCGTTTGCGAAAAAAAAATAAGCAAAAGCATGTATACTTTGCATGGACTCTGTCTGCCTTGTACAAAAAATGCATGACAACTTACACCAGCAATAATATAAGAAAGATACAAAATTTTATATAATGTACAAATGCCTGCCTGCCCATTTAGTATCATTTTAACATATATTCAGACAAATTTTGCAGCAACAAATCACAAAAAGAAACAGCACAAAATTTCTATGAAAATGAAAATGGGAAAGTCACCCCATTTTGATGCTTTTGCGCGGTAGAGAGTGTCGTTTAATAATCTGATCTGGCGTTAGTGAGGGATGAGAGTAGTCCAGCAGCTTGCGCAGGTAATATGTCGCCGAATCTCCCGACCTGCCCATCTGTTAACATCGAACCGAGCCTCAGTGTGCTCTCTCCAAAACGGCTACCAACCTGAGAATCACAGAAAGTTACTGAATAAATAAGAATTTGATCATTATATACAGAAACTGTAGATTGATTTTGATTCAAGAAAAATAATAAGAATGCGAGCGATGCTACACATGTTAGGAAGTAATAGTTCCAACCAATTACGATTTATAAGAATACTATACGAGTAGATATTGGATCAGAATATCCAAATAAGGCTCGTTTAGGGAAAAAAGAGGTTAGACCTGCATAAAGGACTTCAAAAACGGAGCTGCAACCCCGAGGCTAGAGTCGTCATCGTCTATGTTATCCTTTCGGTCATCGTTTGCATAACTGCTCCATGACTTTTTTGCATAAATATCATTGGCTGACGTTGATACAGATGCACGTGATGCATTCCTTGCAGATAGTGCTGGAGCACTGTATCACAACGCAAAATTTAGACATTAAATTGGAAAAGAGGGCAGAACAAATATGGGAATGAGATATGGATGTAAACCTGATTGGGAGATATTTGAAGCGAGGAACGGTAGAGCACCGCATTACATTCGATTCGGAGTTGGTAGACAGCTTTTGGACAGTATCGGTGTGTAGTCTGTTAAGTTGCACGAAGAACCCAAACAGAACAGCGTGCCTAAGATACGCTTGTCTCTCATTTTCCCAAAGATATGGTTCGTACCTAGTGAAGAGATAGAAGAAAACTTCAAGACGACATCATTTATAAGAAAAAAAAAAGCAAAAAATTGGAAGAACACGATGCTTCAAGAGAGACACAAAGATCCCGCAATTCTTAAGTTCTAAAGCAATATAGTTACGGAAAATATCATTCTTAACTGAGGAGTTTGAAGTTTTAACTATTATTCATAACATTAAACTATAAAAGATATGGAAAACTTCAGATCTGCAACAACTTACGTGAGCCAATCAATAGGATCTAGTTTTTGCGAAAAGCGATTTATCAACTGCTGAATGCGCCCATCAGTAACTGAGATGGCCTTTTGTCCTTCCTGTTTCCTTCTAAAAGAAGATTTAACTTTTGGAAGGTCAGAAGAGTTTTCATTTGCCTGAATTTTACCTCCAGATAGAATATCAGCAGCAAACTTCATATCAAACAAAAACTGCAGAATGCCTCTATCAGAGATTTGAGAGTCTGAAGCTTCTTCAGCTTGCAGGAAGTCCCAATAAACCCCAATAACCTTTACAAACATAATGGAAGGTGGTCAGTTATAAAGGAAAACGATAAGCACGGGGGTAACTGGGCAGTTTAAATTGGAATAATTTATGCATATTGTAAAAGGAAAATAATTGCGAAAATTCACTAGGTACATGATTTGATAAAACCATCCAGCAAATGCATCTGGTATCATGCTCCGGCAAGACCGAGCATGCCCAAGATCATTGTGAGTTCATTTGTTGCACACTACTGACAGTATCTAGATGTGATGGTGATCAGCAATTCATTTTCAAATGAAAGTAATCTAGTGATCACCTATCACAAATTGTAGGTCAGTTGATTACGGTGACCTGCAACAATATTTTGGTAAAAGGCAAGCAATGTCATTTGCTTTAAGTCATACGATAATGTGCAGCACCCTTCCTCTTTTAGTGAAAACAATCTAATGAAAGCCTAAAAACCATTATATTTGCCCTTCACTAAGCACTTTACTAAATGCCCCCACAGATATGAACAGACTGACTCAACAAACTCTATCAGCAGAAGTACACCAAATCCAGAGCCCAATTTTTCTTAAGATGCAGAGATATTATTACAAACCCACTTCAAAAATTGGGAACCCAATAGAATAAAAATACTCATTGAAGATGTGACGTATACCTTATCAAATAACAAAAATGCAAAATTCTGCAGGACTGGTTTATCAAGTACATGTCCTCCCACACGATGGATCTCTTCGCAGGCATGAAATAAAAAAGATGCCACATACAGAGAAGGCATAGAAGGAAGAGATATCTTCATCTCTGATACTTCTTCACTTGACTGCTCTTGCTGCTTCACTACCGTCTCCTCCCAACCCTGCGCAGCAATTTATAATTCAGAGAAATAAATGACTGACCATAATATCGATCCAAACAACCAGAAAAGGTATAGAACATGTAATGACAATCTAAAGGGCTCAAAGGTCAGAAATATAAAGAAAGGAAGCTTTCTAATTAATGAGTAAAAAGGGATGCAGACAACATAAAATATGACAGCAAGCTTTATAAAACTTACTCTGGTCGGAGCTGTTGATGACAAGGCATCATCTTGTTTCAGATTTTTGGAGAGAATATCTGAAAGTTCATTAGAAACCCATGATATCCACAGATTGTAAGCTCTGAAACAAAGATCTTGTGTTGACTGTCGTATTTCTTCAAGTTGTGGACTAGACTTGTCCTCCATACCATATAGGGCAGTAGTCACCAGAGAATTGTGTTTCCTCTTCCTGAAGGGATCTACTACTCTTTTACTAGGACTATTAACCATCGGCGAATCACTAACTGCTCTAGTATGCCTCAGCACACTCCGGGATAATGTGCTCACACTACTAACATCAGTTGCCCATGATCGGGGAGAACCAAGAATTTTAGGCACATGTTTAGCATGTTTCCGAATAGCATAGAGAAGTCTGCCAATAAACAAAGATCTTTCTACCAGGATAGAAGGCGAAGTCGAAGATGCGGAATCGTTACTTTTATTTTCTAGGCTACCCTTTAGGTTGTCAAGCTCATTCTTTATCTGCCTTAATATGGTTGACAGAGTTTCGTAACACTTTTCTTGAGCATATGGTGCCATATCCTTTAACCTGCGAGGTGCATTAGGAGACTCCAGAAAACTAATAAGATCAGCAAGAACATTCTCACAGCAATTATCCACTGCATCTTTGATTCGATTGACTTCAGGGCCAAAATAAGTGCTGAGACAGCTTAGAAAATCATTCTCTTGTGGTTGGTGTGATTTCAAGCTGGGAAGAGAGCCTAGCTTTTTACCATTTGTGTTCACGAACCAAATCCCACAACACTTTCGAATCTGTTTAAGTGATCACTAAAAACATTTTGATCAACAATTCCACTTAATTCGGTGAATTTGACGTGTATGATCCCTTTCATCCTCTGGACAAAAGCATCTTCAAATATGTCATCCCATAAATCAGAGTCTTCACCTAAGACAAGTTCACGCGTCCTCTTCCATGGCAACTCAATCTCAGAACCAAAGACACTTTTCAGCCACTCTAAACTACCTTCTAAAACCTGCTTACTATCCATGGTCTCCCTTATCGACTTTTCTGCCAAAGCAAGCTCATGTCCACTACCAATAACATCAATTAGACACGTTCCATTTATCTTACTCATGATTTCCCTCCCACAATCCCTCAGCCAATCAGAGCAAATCTTGGAAATAAAATCTCGATCAAGTAACACCATATCAGACTCCAACTTCTCCCTAAATTGATTCCATAGCTTTGCTTCCTCATCTGGATTAGGTATGCCCCCAAACAACTGGGAAGCAGGAGGAGCATACAATACTGTTTTGTAAAACAGAGGCATATCGTTTAGTACTTGCAAGAACAACTCCCCCACCTGACATATAGTCACTTGAATCATCTTCAAAACATCACATAGCACCAAAATCACTTCTGAACTATCAGGTTTCACGTCTTGACAACAAGCGCTCAATTTTTGGGACATTATCGACTTCCTCGAATCAATAAACAGAGCCAAGATCTGGCTAGGTTCAAGTTCGTCTATAATGGAAACACCAGCAAGAGCATTGGCATAAGCAGAAATTCCAAGATTAAGCGTATGATCCAACAATCTCTCACGGCTCCTCTGAGATATCTGAACCTTAAAACCCTCAACTATCTGCCATTGATGCTGCAACAAGGGGAAGTTGGAGAGCACTTTCTTGCTATCCTTACAGTTCAACAAGTTGTAATGCACATGCTTGGCACGAACATAACGCGCAGCTGATTCATGAAACATGGATTCATCTAGGCAGCCCCATATATCCTCCGGCGTATCCACCAAATACTTCACCCTACACGCAAGCCCATAGATCTTCGCTCCGATGGGATTAGACACCACGCGAGGGGACATCGGATAGTCCTCGGAGGAAGAAAGAGAATGAAGAACGGAGTGGTGGATCCCAGATATATTCGCGGCGATCGACTCACAAGAAGACTTCATCTGCACGATGGAATCCGCCGAATCGATCAGATCACGGTAACGGTTGCCGACCAATTGCCTCAGCTCCTCGCTCTTCTCCTGGATCTGCTTCCTTGTGATCTTCTCCACATTTCGGATTTCGGAAATGGGTTTGCTTCGGAACAAGGATTCGGCGTCTTGGCTGTATGCAATTCCGCCCGAAGCAGCTGAACTGTTCGCCATTGTTGCCTAAGTTGATCTGCCACGGATCATGCAGATGAACATAGAGAATGGAGTATTGAAGAAGAGAGGAAAAAAACCCCGCAATAAGAATACTCCTCCTTTGAAGAAATAAAAAATGGCTATTTATCCTTAATGGGCCACTAAATGGGCCTATGGAGAATGAGTTCAGAAATGTTAATGGCCGTAGAGTAGTCTCTCTCTCTCTCTCATACACAGTAAGTTAAAAACTAAGAATGTCGGGATAAGACTCTAAATGGTCCTCAATCTTTACCCTGTCGGTCAATTTAGTCTTCGTTGTTTCGTCTGAATCAATTTAGTCCTCGATGTTGTTGATTTTGGACCAATTTAGTCCTTCCGTCATGATTAACGTCAATTTTAGCGAAAATCTCGCACGCGTCCCGCACTAAATCATGTCTGGATCGAATTTTGGAATATCTGCAGAATTTGGGGGTCGTACTGTTTTCTTTTCAACTGCCAATGATATTCGACGAAGCAGACGATCTAGAACTCATATTCGAATTTTGGAGGAGAAATTTCTAGCTTCGTGCCTTAATTTCAGTAACCATTTCAATTTCATCGATCAGGACATTATTTATTTTGAGGCACATGTGAGATTTTCGTTAAAATTGACGTTTATCATAAGAAAGGACCAAATTGGTCCAAAATCGACAACATCGGGAACTAAATTAGTTCAGACGAAACATCGGAGATTAAATTGATCCACAGGGTAAAACTGACGACCATTTAGGATTTTATCCCTAACTTGTTTGTATTTTATGAACTGTGTAAGTATCATAGCTCTATCAACTCACAGAATAAAGGTCAAAGAAGCTCTCCTCTGTTTCTCTGGATAGATGAACAATCAGTACATTATGTTATGTACAAGAATAGAAGCAATATATCATTCTTTGCATAAGAAAGTTTGAACTTGTGATCCATCTTGTAATAAATGCCGAGCACGAAAAGACTGCGGAATTTCGTTGCTTTCAAACATCAACATACGCTTGAGGAGGAGAACGAAGCTCGACGTTTGAATGGATTTTTCATCGCTCTCTATTCGGATGACTCTTCAGTATTCTCATCGAAGCTAACTTCGTCTTCCATTTCCTTTACTTTCTCCAGTTGCCTCAAGAGATTAAGTCGCTCGGGTCCATACGTGGAAGGTATCTGTGCGATGAAACAGAAAGAAAAAAAAAAGAAAAGAAAAGCAGCTCATTTTCGATTGGTTAAGCAGCTGATTAAAGGGGCGTATAGAGAACGCTAAAGTCGAGTAGTTTCTCAGCTTTTATGACTGTAGTAGCTGTGATGTATGTCTAGCTATCAGCAGATTCTGTACATAGGGAAAAAAACAATGTATACCAGTGATGGAACATATCGTTGTATGGCAGCTAACATTGCAGCGTGGCCCACCGCAGTAACCTGCAGTAATTTTCAGTCGAATATGAGAAAAAAAAGAGATGAACTGTAATGGGACGATTGAATACCTTTTACGTGCTGGGAAAATAATTCCACGCTTAGGAAAATCTAATGCAGCAGATAGTGCAGGTTAAGTGTTTTACTGATTTACTGCACCATCTCTATTCTATTTAATGTGAGAAAACTCAAATGGAAAATTCATCCCAAGGATTAATATTACAAACGAAAGATAACTTTGACATAAAACGAAAAGTAAATTGCTTTTACCGGGAGAAGCATGAGTATCCCAATGGGAACAACCGAAGCCAAATCTGTAAGCGTTCTTCGCAGAGCTTGTCTTTCCTTCTCTGTGAGTTCGTCTCCTATAAGAGCCCTTCTAAGGAGTCCCATTGCAGCAGCTGTATCAATGGCTAGCAGTGAGTTCCTTGTAGAACATCCTGCTCGAGAATATCAAAAGAAGAAAAAAAGAAAAAAAGGAAAAAAATGATGTGGTGATTATTTGACAATTGCAAAATATTAAATCTGATTATGTAGAAAAGAGCTAATAAGGCCAGTGTGGATATTATAGAGTTAAGTTCCACTTCTTAGATAGTGTTGTAGAGTGTGGAGTCAGCATTACAAGGAAAATAATGTCAGTTAAGATAAAGATAAGCCGTAATAACTAAAATTAGCGTATCTTAACTGGAACGAACAAAATAATAGATTTCAAATGCATACCGTGCTTGTTTCTTTCAGCTTGTCTAATGATTTGCCGATAATGCTATCTTTCTTCTGGACAATGGTGTTACTCCCAGTGTCGTTACTGTTTCTCGAACCATTATCTTTTACCCGAACTTCGTCCTGCATGACGGAATTAGACCGTTGTTGATTAAAGGTAAGCATTTTTGAGGGACTTTTTAATAGGATGAGCAATCCAGTTGCCAGTTTGGTGTAATAGTCACATTCAGATTAAAGTTACATTCACGCCAATCCCGAGAAATCGCAGTTTGTTTGGATCACATAAAAGGAGGGTACACAAGCATTAGACTGCAAATGCCATTATAATGCATTGTTACGGAATGAGAGAAAAAGCGTGCATGGCGACATATTTTTATAGGCTTACCAAAGGCAATTATGCTCAATCAAAGCAATCTTATGAGATTCATGCTTTTACCTCTTCGTAATCGCAAATATCAGTGCTCTTTTGAACTCGTTTCTCAAGTTCCACGAGTTCATTCCTCAAAACCTCGAAGCGCTGGATTTTGTTTGATTCGGTTTTTTCATTGGTAGAAAAATCGTCTTCAAGATATTCATCATTCTGCAGGTCATGAAATCCTTATTAGCATGCTAATGAGTAATGACATGAATTTTCTAAGAATATGCTGGCATTGTCATCTAAATCGGTGATAAAAGGGACATAATTTTCGAAGTATATGCTGGCATTGCAATCTAAATTGGTGATAAAAGGGACAAGTAACCATGTTAAGGATTAAAGGGCTAACATATCTATACAGGGAAGGTGAAGCATTTTCTAGATAACCAGCAAAATCAAGAATCTAGGATAAAAACAAAATTTGTAATCAACTGAGAACTCGTGGAGTTCAGAAATATAAGAGAGAGCATGCAGAATACGAAGTATATGTGAGTCACTAAGGAGGGCTTACTATATCATTAGTAATTGATGAGCTCGAATCCGATGATTTGTCATGTCTGCCTGCTAAGATACCCCATAATCTACAGGAACGTGTCAAAACACAACGAAAGTAAAATGATCAATAGATTTATAGATATGAAAAGTACAACTAGCACAAAATAAAAAAATTGGACCATATCAAGACATGAGAATTGAGAAGTACTGTACCCACTACCCATCTCCATTTTCATGTCTGATTTTTTTCCAAGTTTTCGTCCACTGTTTTGTCTCATTTCACCTTTTGAAGTTTCAGAGTCACCAACATTTCCCTGGTTGGTAAATTAGAAAAAAAATCTTTAAAACTAATCCGTCATTAGTTCCAGTAAGTGTCCCCTGATGCTAAATGCATTTTATTACTGTATGCCAAATTCTAGTTTGAGAGAAGAAATCAAAAGAAATTAGTTGAACATTGTTCCAGTGCTTTGAAGAAAAGAAATACAATAACAGGAGCATGATAATTATTCATCAAAGTCAATGTAAAGAAATGTACTTGATAAAAACATTAAAGAATCATAAAGCCCCCAAAGAGCTGACCTACAGATGACCTCCTTACAACATAATAAAAAGTGCTGGTAACCATAAATCAAATGAAAGGCAAAAGATAGTTGAATGAAGGTCAATGACCCTTTTGATTCAGAGAATTTTGAAAACTTGAGCTACTGAAACTAAGATGGCTTTAAAACATACCCGCTGAAGAGAATCCGCCTTAGCTCTGAAAGATGCCTCAAGAAACTCGGTCTCTTTCTTCAGTCTCCGTATTCTTTCAAGGTCTGAGCAGGCAGCTTTCAGATGCTCCTTTCCGGAGCTTGAGCTCAAACATGCAGCTCCTGAAGCAACTCTTCAAGCCGTAACATGGCTTCTTCAATACTTTCCAAGGCCTATCATGAATTCAAAAGTTGTGAGACTCATTCTACAGTTTCGAAAAGCCTGGCATGTGATGGTTAATCATACTCTCTATGCTGATGCACCAATATGCTCCACATGAAGTAATTATTTCATCATGAAGGAGGCAAAAAACCAAGAGATAACAAAGAAGCAAAGTATATGCAACATTACTTGGGTTGGGCCCAACATGGTCATGAGCCGAAAAAGGGCAAAGTAGAAATCATAAATAACCGAAACCTTCAACTGAAAAAGCATATATACTTGATACAGACCCTTTAAGTTCACATACTGTCCGGTAATCTACTTCAGAAAAAAGATTACATAATGCCAGAGTTGATTCCGTTAAACGCTATAATTTTCTATAACCAAGGTTCGGTTTGCAATCAAAGGAAACAACGTTTTAAACCATAAAACTAGCGTAAGCAACACATTGAACATCTCCAGCAAAATTGAACCGGTACAGTTTCTAGATACCTTATCAAAAGATTCAGCCTCCTTATCAACTGGTGAATGATCCCTGCCAACAAATATCAAAGAATTAATTTCAATATTATACATGAAATGAAATCTCTTAATTGAAAGTTGCTTCATTCGCGAGGCAGCATTTAATATAATTATAATAGAAAAAGGATATTGTATCATCTTCCAGTCTTATCTTCTATCAGAACGCATGGTACATCTGTATTACATAGGGACATATGCACTTTTGTTTCTTAGACAGAACACATCAATGCGAGTGTGTCCACACCACAATGGCATTCCAATGCTTCATCCATGCACTCACAGACTGCTAAGAAGGGAATAAGAGAAATTTCGACGGGGGGAGAGAGAGGGAGGGGAGTGTGTGTGTGTGTGTGTGTGTGAGAGAGAGAGAGAGAGAGGGTGGAATGGAAACTTACTTTTCGATTCCCAGTTCTTCCATGCATGCTCTTAAAATTATGAGCCTGAAATGACATGCAAAAGTTATCCCAAATGCTCATATTGTTGTCATATTAACTAACATTTTTACGTTTCCCATCTGCTCATGAATTTAAAATATATAAAAATGGATTACCCTTTTGAAAGAAACCTAGCTGCCTTAACATTGGAAGGATTCTCCAACCATTTACTATACTTTATAAAGCTCTCGATCCAGTGAGAGCACACCTCTAATGCCACAGGAATGGCATCTCTATTTGGGGGCTCTTCTGTTTTCTTCTGACCAACACTAAGTTTAGAGGCACTGCTTATGCCTGGATAAAAAGGAAGCCAATCCAGCTCCTCACACACAACCTGTTACATCATAAACTTTTAGTTTTATCAAACATGTAGTTTCTTCTGATGAAGATTTCCGTTTCATGCTAACCTCTACATACAGTTGATAAGAACTTATTGCCGACAGCTGAGGATAGTATAGCACACTACCACCAATCAGATACCTGATTGGAAATTGACGATAAAATTGAGTAAGATTAGATACGCCAATGAAAACCAATTGCACCTCATGTTTCAAAAACTGCACCTTATAAATCCTTCAAGTGGTTCATCCATCGTTTCAAATCCATTAGCAAATAGAAAGGATTGTGTACTTTTACCCATGGCTATGAAGTACCCAAATATAGCCAAATCCCTCTCCAGAACCTGCAATTGATAATGCTAGCACTTACTTACCTTTAAGGATACCTGGAATAAAGTAAATTAATATAATTTACTGAACATTACGCACATGAAGGAGGCAATCTACCATACTAACCTCAATAATTTCACTAGTCGTGAGTCTGGACCATATCCTCTCCCGATCTATGGCTTGCTGCAGTTGCTTTTGCACCAAACCCACCCAAAACATAATTTCTTCGGAGCCAAACTCATCTCCAGTCCTGCATGCAGCTGCTCGAGGGCCAAAATGGACAAGAAACTCTCGCTGAAGGCCAATATCCTTAATCATAGGGTAGGCTTGGTGAATAGGAACAAATTCAACCAACATGTTCATCAATCTACCAAGTCCATCAGGAATTGTCGAAGAAAATTGGGCACAACAAATTTTTGTTGGACCAAGTTTCATGATAGCTGTGATACAAGTGATTGTAAGCATTATTAGGGATGTGTCACTTGCATTGCCTGACTCTGAGGCTGAAGATTTTCGGTACCTACATGATAAACAAATTTGACCAACTCACATTATGATGGATGATTGAATGCGTTTCGGCAAATATCGGAGCCCTTTATGAAATTATTATAGGTTCAAACTTACACAGAAGTAGCGGGAGCATAGAGTCGATCGTTCTCCAAATAATTTACAAAACTGGTGACTGCTGCTGGTATTTGCTCTGACCAAAACCAGTCATAGGCTTCAGGCTGTCTTGACGATAACTTATCCCTAATGACACTCTCCAGTGGAGCAGATAGCCTTGATAGGCTATATTAACAACATCAGTATTTTGAAGAATCCGGAATATAACAAAAACACAAGAACACTCATCCATATAGCATGCATCAAACCAGATCATCAGACAAAAGGTGCGTGAGAAGTCGGAGAAACAAACCAGAAAATGTAAAACAAGTCTCTTTGTTGTCCTAATCCAAGCAAGACACAAATGCATACTCAAGTGAGACAATGAACCACAAATTCTTAAGAGGAAAGATAATATAGTGCCGGACAACAACAAGATCTACAGCCGAGAATTTATTAGTCAAAAAGAGAGTTTTATAGCTACAGTTTAACAGGTTCATAATTATGATTGGTAAGAAAATAGTGACATATACAGCCAAATGGAAAGGATTACCTTCTCTGTACAAAAACATTGACATCTCTATCTCTTCCGTCTCCACGGGATGAAATCTCATTTGCTGCTTGCAGTAGGGAAAAAACAGCTGCCTGATAAGGGAATATATTTATATAGTAATTAGCAAAAACTGAGATAACCAAAATGCCAACTTTCTTAAAAGATCAATTACTTCTATAGCAGTAATAATAATAGAACCAGGAAACGATTCCAGCCTACTAGGTGCATCATTGCCTCACAGCAATCCATCAGAAAAGAAGTGGAACTCAAGAACAGATATCTTCTTTAAGTAAATTCTCTCTTTTTCTAGTCGCTTGATTATGATTTCAAACAGTGAGAGCTTCAACCAGTGTCATTAACAACTATACTTCTAGCATGAGAAAAGTTCTTAAAAAATAATGACCAGATGACTGACTAAGATAGCATCATATATGTATCTGTAAAGCATCCTCAGGGTAAAATAACAAGAGGAGGTAAGCCAAGACTGATCACAATTTGCACATGATAATAACATTTCAGGTGTCATAAATAATGAACTGACTGATCTTACAACGCAGGAACTAGAATTTTGCGGCTAAAATGAATATTTTAATCAAACAAGCATGGATGTGCGGATCTTATTAAAATCAAAAGTCAGGTGTAACACTGGATGAAGATTGAAGATGAAAAAGGGATAAAGTGCATGAAACTCTACACTTCTTGCAATCTGGATAGAAATTTTCTCAAATTATGTCCGCTAAATCTGGTCAAGGAATTTTTTTCTTCATGTTCCAATGTAGTCCTAAATAGTTTTAGAACATTTTGATGCCAGCGACCGAACATTGAAACTAATCTGAGTTTGCAGCAACTGCCTCAGGTTTCAAAATGACTAAAATAAAGTTCTCTAGAAAATGGGTCAAATTAAATATAAGATCCTCTATTTGTATAACCAACCTGATAGGCCAGTTCCTTAGCCCAAGCATTTCTGTCCACACCAAGCCAAGCAGTGTTGAACCAGGACTTCTTCGATAGAAATTGTTCTCTAATATTGAGCTCAAAGATTCTTGCAGCATCGTGCAACAGCTGAACGAGGCCAGTGTTAGAGTCTTTGTCCTGTAAAGACTGATTCAGCTTATACCTCATTTCCTCAAAGTCATTGCTAATTTCTCCTTGAGGACTTCCATTAATGGCCACGCCATCATCGGCAGAGGCCAGAGGAAGGACACGGTCTATCGTCCTCAATCTCGGAAGGCTCGTAAACCTTTTTCTTGTTTCTGAAAATCTGCCGCTGACGCAAAAATTTTCATTTTCTAAATGTGAAAGCCTTTGGTGATTTTTTTTCCGGGTAAAACGATATTTGTAGGCCACTGCTTTTCCATTGAAAAGATAGGCTCTGAATGGTTTGATTGGAGGCCATGGAGAACCACTGCAAGTAAGGCATTTAGCCATGAAATATCAAGTGGTAAATAAGCAAATTTTTGTCTGGATTTCGTAAATATGCTATCGTAGCAAGTAGTATTTTCAAGTATATAACCTAAAACAAGAAACAACACCAGCAGAAAAATAAAAGGGCAGCAATCTGTTGATGACAAGATTTTTACATCTTTCCAGAACTCAAAAATTTCCATCTTCAATACTATCAATCAAAGCATGGACGAGCGTAGCTCTCTTCATTGTATGTTGAACACCATTTCCCTAGCAAATAACAACTACACCAAATCCTTCATAGAACACTCTCCAACGCCCTAGTTCCCCTCCAACAAAATAAATTTCTTTAACCTAATTGCACTATGTCATTCAACCTGCTTCGCCTACTCCTCTAAAACCAAATGCAAAATCTTAATCAGGGAAAAAACTAAAACAGTCGATCCTCATCAATTCAACAGTTTTGATTTCAAGAAAAAAGGCACTATCATAATCACAGTACACCATAACATCTGCTTCAGACTTCACACACTCTTTATCCACAATTGAATACAAAAAATTATATATATAATCACTACCAGGATGAAACGAGACTTTGATGGCGAGCTTGGACAGACATTTCGATCATAAAATTTCAGGAACTTTCGCTGCTGATTATGTTTGCAGATGAAGAAAATTAAGAGACTTTGGTGTAACCTTGAACTGAATTGAAGCATGGCTTGAAATTATTATTTTATTATTTTATTTTATTTTATTTTCATTTTTGGGGTCAGGAATATTGATGACTTGCTGACGTGGGACGAAGGTTCATCACATGATTTAACCGGGCCCTTGAAAGCATTTAATGGGCCAACATAAATGGGCCTTAAAACGGATGCCACGAAGTTCAATGAGCAAGGCCCATCACATATTTTATTATAAAAAATATATATTAACTAAAATTTAAAAAATAAAATAAAATAAAATAGACGTCAAGCCTCACCGCATTAATCAGCATAGTCACAGTACGCCTAATAGAACAAAACTATATAATCAATGAAGAACATCAAAATCTCCATAAACCATAAATAGAACTTATCCAATTATGCATAAGTTTCTAATTTTCCTTTTTAACAGTATACATTTCATTTAATTGGAAAGCCCAAGTTGGTCAATTGATTCACATTATGTTAATATATTATTATATACATAATAGTACAAGTAGTCTATGTGAATAAGTTTTGTTGATGATGACTTTAATAATTATTAATTCCTTATTCAATAAAAGGTCAAGACAAGGTTCGTGTTTGAACCAATGAAACAAAAGGTAATAATACGTCCACTTGAATATAGATAACATTTTATAATTTTATATTATATTCATATAAATGTTCAAACCCTAACTAGCACGCAATCTCTGAATCTGAAATGATTTCTGAGACTTTTGAGAAGACCTTTATCTTTATTTTTTATCATCATGACATTAAGAAGGATAAAACTATTGAGAAGACTTTATTTTCACACCACTCTCTTGGGAATATTATATCTAACATAATTAAACATTATGTCTAGTCGGCCATGTGTTACACATTACTAATAATTTTGTAACATAAATGTGTAAATCATATTTGAAGGGCATTTAGGTAATTTAACGATCTTCCCTCATCCATACGCTATATAACCATTTCACTCTACAAGAAAATATTTCAGACATTGATATCAATTACTTCAACGTGGTTATCCATCACCCTTATCTCTAATGACCTCTATCGACACGGCGGATCACTCCGGCGGCGGCGGCGGCGGTGCTTCCATCACCTCGGCCGCCACTTTCTCCGCCCTCCACACGGACATCGTCGAAGCCCACATCCTCCACCGCCTCGATGGCCCATCACTGGCCTCCACCGCATGCTGCTGTACTACCCTTAGCCTTATCTCCACCCGCCGTGGCCTATGGACGCAGCTCTGCCGCTCAGCCTGGCCGTCGATCGCGACCTCACCTTTCCTCCTCCGCCTCGTCTCCGACGAACCGCGCGGGTTCTTCTCACTCGCCAGCAGCGCGATCGTCAGCATCCCCTGCAGCTCCCCGCCTCCCACGTCACCGCCGTCGGAGCTGATCTCAGCCGTCGACATCTTCTACAGAGGCAATCCCATCTTCAGCAAAGTCCAAGAAACGGAGACGGTGACGTCATGGTTCAAGTGCTCGCCCTTCAGGATCGACATGCTCGGCACAAAAGAATCAGTCCCCACAAACGTCGAGCTGGCGACCAGCGACGGCGCCGCCGAACAGTCGTTCGGAAAACACCTGGCGCTGAGCTGGCTCTTGATCGACCCCGAGGGCCGCCGAGTGATGAACCTCTCGTCGCAAGAGCCCATATCCGTACAAAGGCACTGGCTAACCGGCGAGGTCCAGCTGAAGTACGCCGTGATCTTAGGCGGCGTGCAGTGCGTGGCGGTGGTCAACTGCGGCGGCGCTGGTAATAATAATAATAATAATGGAGGAGGAAGCAAAGCTGTGATGGTGAAGGAGGTGAGCTTGGAGATGGAGGATATGGAAGGGACGCATTTGAACGGTAGGGACAGTTTGGGGATTATCCAACGGGCTTTTAGGGGTAAAATGGGAAGAGGAGGAAAAAATCGGGCGGAATGGTGTAAGAAGGCTTACAATGACTATTTGTCGGAGAAGAGAGTGAGGAGGGAGAGGCAGCTGAGGACTGAAGGGGTATTAGATGTGTTGGCAGGGGCATTTTTGGTATTTGGGTTTGTGGCTTTTCTTTGGTTTGTTATACAGGGATGATCAGTAGGGATAAGGGTATTTAAGTAAATACATAGCATGACATTGGTCGGTCAACTAAGCAAAAAAACGACCATTAATTTGCTATTTAGGGGTTTCTTAGAATATACAATATACACATCACAATTCACGTGATGTTTTGATATTAAAAAAGAGAGATTTGATATTTTTATCATATATATGTATTTTGTTAAGATATACAATTAGTAGTATTACGATTTAGAATTAGAATGATGGAAAAACCTTTTTTTTTTTTAATGAATGTTAAAATTGGATATTTCAGTCATTACGCAATGATAGCAAAGGCGCCAAATACGACGTCGTTAAGCATTGCACGGGGAAGCCTTGAATAAAGAAATGATGTGAATGAAGAAACAAACGGAACAATGTCGAGCTGTCTGGCCAAACGCGGTCTTACCCGCGCCCGTCACGCAGCGACACGTGTCATCCTCCACGAGCGTCGATCCATCCAAGCCCTAGCGTACGATGAGATCCGATCGTCGTCTTCCGATGTACCGCATGAATTCACGGCGTTCGTGCTCCACGGCCTCCTCGGATCTGGTCGGAACTGGCGTTCTTTCTCCCGGTCGCTTGCGTCCGCCCTCTCTCCCTCGGGTAAGCAACTTTTATGGATATTGTCTCTTGTGTGTCGTGAGAAAAAATTGAACTGTTATGACGGTGAAGCTTTGTTGATGTGTATCTATCCAGTTTGGCGCATGATTCTCATCGATCTAAGGAACCATGGAAGATCAGCTGAAATAAAAGGGCTATTGCCTCCACATGATCTGGAAAATGCAGCCAGAGATGTGGCTGATTTGGTCAAGGCCGAAGGCTGGGACTGGCCTGATATTGTCATAGGACACTCAATGGGAGGGAAAGTTGCTTTGCAGTTTGCACAGAGCTGTGCTGATGGGGATTATGGTGATTCTGTGAAATTGCCCAAGCAGGTAATTAATCCTACGGGATAAAAGTTTTAAAACTATAGTGTAGTTTGATTATTGTCCCTACTCAGGGCCAATTGGCTATTTGAAAAAAAAAAACAAAACAAAAGAAGAAGAAAAGAAAACCTTTTGGTGGATTGGGTCAAGAATGTCTAAATTTGTTTGCAGAACAGCTTTGGGTGTTAGATTCCGTTCCGGGAAAAGTGATTCAAGAGAATAGCGATGGCGAGGTGGAGAAAGTTTTGCAAACCTTGCAGAGTCTACCGTCAACAATACCCTCTAGGAAGTAACTTTCTTTTCCCCTTGTTCATTACATCTATGTAGTATCCGTCTGCTATCTAGGATCCACTTGTGTTAGACACAGAAGTTAGGGGGTGGTTAATTCTCGGCCAAAACGCCAGTTTTCGCATTTGTCGTAGAAGCATTATGTTGTCTTCTGACAGGATAACTTATTTAGGCCTGCTATTTAGTTATTATCAATCATACCGTCTAACATGGGTACCTTAGGTGGCTGGTAGATCACATGCTAAAGCATGGATTTTCAAAGTCTCTCTCAGAATGGATCGGTAGCAACCTGAAAAGATCCGGCGAACAAGAAACCTGGGCTTTTAACCTTGATGGCGCTATTCAGATGTTCAATTCTTACAGGCACTTCTCTTTATTCATTCATCATTATTCTTTTTTTCTGAATCTTGGGTTTTGAATTGCTGAACATATGCATTGAATATTCTACTCAATAAGCTTCTTATTTTGGAGTCTCCCCGTGCAACTGCGTAGAGACAGGGACTATTGGCCGGTCTTGGAGAATACCCCTAAAGGAATGGATATAGAAATGGTCCGTGCGGAGAAGAGCGATCGGTGGAATCAAGATATCATTCATCGGCTCGAACAGTTGGCATCGTCGAAGCAAGCGGATGAAACAAAAGGGAAAGTCTCAGTTCACTTGCTGCCTAATGCAGGTCACTGGGTTCATGTCGAAAACCCGAAGGGACTCGTTGAGATCATGGCTCCTAAGATTTGCAGCATTGTGAAGCCATATAAATGAAAGGCTGATTTATAGCTTGCTCTTAATGGTTCCATTTCTTTTGGCTCATTGTCCCCATTTGTATTTATTTACATACACATCTATATTTGCTTCATCTGATTTTCAATACATCCTGCTCTTCTATATATACCTTGGAAGTTCAAAGTTGTAGTTTTTGAAGGATATAGACCATTCTGCTGGTATAAAATACTAAATCAAATTCATGCTACATTGGTGGAATAAGGGATGGTTTTTCGGATTATTTTTTCGAAATTCTTCGTAAATACCCTTCATTGTAAAAGGGGTCGTAAAATTCGTACATGGTATTGAATTGGGGCAAGGACATTAGCCACGGAGGCTGATCAGCTCTCCTTATGGAGATTGTTGCGGCTTCCCATCGTCTGCAGACGGCTGATGAGCGGATGTTGTCCTTTAATGTCAGCCGAGATATGATTTCTTGTAAGAGTTCGCCGGGGAGCTCGGGCTGTGTCTGCTGCTTGTCCGCATTATTCTTTTTTTTTTTTTTTTTGGTATGCCTATATTTGATAGTTTCACCACATATCAAATGGATTTTCTTTTCTTTTTCTGATTTCAGCATCTTCAGACAGTCAACAAATGACACACACATCGTTCTAACATATCCAAGGTCAGCCATGGAACCCAAAATCACAACAGCATACTCTAAACCTAAATTAAAATTACTCGTTACACATTAAATTATAAATACATTGTTAACATTCAAGAAATCCATATATGGAGTGTGAAAAGTTGAAAAATAAATGCCGTTAATTAAGTTGAAAAATAAAATTGAAGAAAAGAGCTTCATTCAATCTATGAAATCTCCTCAAACTCCGAAAAAAAAAAAATTAAAAGTAAAGAAAAGAGCTTCATTCAATCTATGAAATCTCCTCAAACTCCGAAAAAAAAAAATTAAAATTAATTAATTCCACAGCATATCCTTTTTTTCTGAAACATAAAGAAACACACAATACTAAATATACTAGATAGTGCAGATACACTCACATCTCTCTCATAACTACTCTTTAAACCCTTTCTCCCATTTTTATCAAATTCTTGTGCATGAATCACTATTTATTTATTTATCTAATTGTAGTAAGATGATAAAGCTCAAGCTTTATTTCCGTTTGCGCCGTGCGGGCTAGAAAAGAAAATGATCCATCGTATTGAAGCGACATATAATTACATATATTGCGTGTTGAGAATGATTTTAACAACACGTTAAATGCGTTGTCGAGTTAAATGCGACAGACGAGAAACAATTCGTGTAAATCGACATCCCGACCCACGCCTTGTTCGCTCGGTCCAGCTTATCTATAAGTGGCTTAACATTCGAACTAGTGTACACAATGAACACATCTTCACCGTGCTCCGCCATAAAGTTTCCATGTCAACCATTCCACCATCAATGATTAAAAACCATTCATATTGGAGCAATATATATATTTACATATATTGCACTTTGAGAATGGTTTCAGCACAACGAGTAAACGTGCAACTGCCGCGCGCTTTCAAAGCAATTTTCCGCCTCGCGCTATTAGTAGTCCACAACATTCAATTGTGCTGGGTTGCAATGAAAAGTACGAAATGCCATTTTTGCACCTCGAAAGTATGCACTCTTTCCATCATTGACTACTAAAATGCGTTGCCGCGCTGTTAATGCAATTTCCGGCCGTGCGCTATTAGTAGCCCATAAATTTCAGCAGCACTAAAGTGCGCATAAGTGCGTAAAGCCATTTTGCAGTGCCTTCAAAGTGTCTTGGCTTACAACTTGTATTAGGCCCAGATTTAAAGACGGAAATAATATCTGGTAATACCGTCCTTCCGACATAACATGACATACGATTTTATGAAGGGTTACATAAAGCAACAAGACAGCAAGTCGGAGAAGACAAAGCTAGCCAGCTACTAACGATTCGTAATTATAAAACCCTCATCGAAAAATCGAAAGGTCTCGGGGTGGGTCCAGCCAAGCACTGTCGACCCCAGACGGTCCCCACAGACCAAAACTCGTCTTTCTAGGATGAAACCTGCGATCGTCGAGGGAGTACGAAAGGCACTGCTTATCCGAATTTCTCACCTTGGAGAAGTAAATGTTGTTCCTCATGCGTCCGAGAAGATCCGATCTTGCTACGGACGAGAAACCACTCGCGAAGATAGACATCCCGCCCAGCGCGTCTTCATCTCGACCCACGCCCTTTTCTCTCTGTCCAGTTTATATACCATTGGGCTGGGCTCGCATGCGAACAAGAATACACGACGAACGCATCTCCTCCATGCTCCACCATATAATTCTCTACCCAAATATTCCTCCGAGAGTATTGGCGGGCTTAATTAACTACGAAGACCGTGCAGCTCGAAGACGTTGGTGCAACATATATTTACATATATTGCGCTCCGATAACGATTTCAGCAATGCGTAAAGTGCGTTAAGGCGCTGCCATTGTCATTTTTGGCCTTGCGATATTAGTAGTATGAAAAGTATGAAATGACATTATGCACTCTTTCTTCTCGTTCCCCTTCTTTCCACTATTGGCTACTTCAAAAAGATTATCACATCTTTTTCTTGAGTGAAATGGGATTGTGATTTGTGACTAAGAACTATTGTCAATTATACTACAACAGAAAGACAACTTAGTATTAACTCTTCTCTCTATACACACATAGTCTTTTCTCTCTTCGTAAGTATATATGATAAGATTCATTTCTAATCAACAAGAGGTTGAAGCATCTATAACACCCATGAATAAGGAGTGAACTTAAGAAAACAGTAACATTTATTTTATTTATTTCCTCATCATCGTCTTGCCCTTGTTCAGATAATTCGAGTTATGACACAGTTGCCACATCAACCATGAAAAATCCCAGATTAGATTGTTTCCTTCGAATGTAAGGTATGAGCACAAATCCCCACGATGGCCAGTGAAAAGAAAATTCAAAGTCTCTGATTAGATAAGATAGAAATAAACCATGACGTGAGGGGTACATCAGAAATAAAATACATAAAATTAAAATATGATACACTCTTTAACAGCTTAAGCTTTTAGGTGAGCTGTTTATCATTTAACGGAGACGTTCTCTGCTAACTGATTTTGTAACAGTAGAACATGACACGCTTAGCATTCTCCCTTAATGGAGGCAAATTAAAGGCCTAACAGAAGCAGCATCACTATATTAGACCCTTGAAGTTTAGTGCTTGTCATTGCAACAGCTGCATTATCAGATGTAGGAACAAGCGGCAAGATGTGCACGGTATGCAGGAGGCACTGAAATTAAACGAAACACGCAAATAAATAATTACGCAAGAAACATCTCAAGAAACATTGCCAAAAAAGCGACATTACTCATTACGTACCAACAGAGACCGAGCGAGTGCATCTGCCATATCTGTTAGAGTAAGGTCAGATTAGCAAAGTATTAAAAGGGTTTTTGGTGTAAGATTGTTGGACAGTGAGAACATATGTCACGCCCTGACCCGTGTCGATCACGTGACAGCCGCCGCGTTTCTCAATAAACGCAAGGCGTCCATATTAGCTTATACTTTACAAATGGAAATCTCACGAAAGAAATATATATTTTATATCAAAGGAGGTTTTTACACTGTACAAAAGGAACTCAAAACATCGATCAATAAAGGAATACACATATAAGCAAAATTTCCTTCCAAAAGATATCCGCCAATGGATCATCAAGGGTAAAATAAAGAAAAGATACCAAAATGAAAGATTTGAAGCAATGATAAGCAATTTTATTTATTTATTTATTTTCTTTTCTGATTTCAGCACCTTCAGACACAACAAAAATGACAACACATGATTATAACGTCCCTATACTAAACCATACATCTCTGAATCGAAGTTAAAATTTCACATCCAAGTGTTGTTAACATTCAAGACATCCAAGATTAATAAAAACTGGCCCAGGGGAGCTAAAGAGAAGCGAAATTCGCAAATAAAAGCTGATGCTGGAACGAGAAAATATAGTGGCGGCGAAAGCAGAAACACGATTGGTTCTACCAAGTCGAAGAATGGAAACCAAAATCAGAGACCGATTATAGCTAACTCCATACATTCGAAGACCTCCAACCAGAGGGTAGATGCTAACACTTCATCATCGTCGTTGTCTCATAAAAGATTAATATGAGTGAAGAGGCCAAGGATGGAGCTCCTAACAAAGCTGAAACGCCGAAAGATTCAATCATGAAAAGAAAGCAACAGCGTGAAGCTGTTGATGCTCTCCTATATATCGTCCGCTCTTATATATCTTCAAGGAAAGCAGAACATTCGTCCAAATCATCTTCGAAGAGAGCTGCTGCAGCGCCATGTAACAGAATTCTTCCTTCTAGCCAGAGAAGAAAAACGGGGTAAGTCGTCTGTTAATGTTGTTTGACACCTGAGTCAAAATGTTGAGTGACACCTGATCAAAATGTTGATCAACACCTGAGTCAACATTTGACTCAGACGTGGGTCATCTTTGATTTTGTCTTTCATACCCAAAAATCATTTACCCTATTATTGTGGCTTTATTTTAGTGTGTGCAGGAAGTTATTTTCGAGCTGAATTGTTCAAGGAAAGTGGAATAAAGTGGAGCTAAAAAAAATAGAAGATATGACGAGCATTTACCAAAAATAGAAGATATGAAGATCATGGGAGATTGAGTCAAGCAATTGCTAAAAATAGAAGATATGGAGATCAGCAGAGAAGATATGAAGATCATGGGAGATTGAGTCAAACAATTGCTAAAAATAGGAGGTGCATTTACTAAAAATAGAGAAGAAGGAGTATAAGGTGGAACAAACCAAATCGGACTTGTAAAATAGGGGGAGTCACGTCTATATATACAGAAGACTCCATTCAAGCTTTAGCATCGAGACATTGAGATAGAAAAGGCGCGCGCGTGCAACGAGCTTGAAGAAAGGGAAGCTTTCCATCATCTATCTGTTTCGATCTCTTTGTGCCTAGTTTTTATCTTCACACTTTTGTATAGGACTTAGGATCTATAGGTGATTTTTTGTGTGAAGATTGGTAGAGTAGATATACTCTTTTCTAGGCTGTTTTTACTATCGTTGATAGTTGTTTTTTCGTAATCCATTCTCGTAGTGGAATTTTGCCCTGAAGGCACGCATCAAGTTTTATAACTTGCTGCATATTTTTAAACTCTGTGTCCAACGTGTGCTTGCATCTTTTTACAACTAAGTTTATTTTTCCGCTGTGCAAAAATGTTCTGATCCCGAATGTTGTTTCAACATTAGGGTCAACATCTTAGTTTTTCTGATAACTTAGTTTGCATCCGTATCATATCCGGGCAGACCCCACCCCAACAAGTTGTATCAGAGCCTCCGCTTGATACACTAAGCGTTCTGATCTTTTTGATATGGATGCTTTAAGCTCAAATTATTTTGGTAAATTTCCTGTATTAGACAGATCTAACTATGCCTATGAGAAGAGGAAGCGTGATTTGGAATCTGTTCAGTGTCATGCGTGCAAAGGCTGGGGACATTATACAAACGAATGTGCCAATACTCTTCATAGGTATGGAAAAGAATATTGGGTAAGTCTTTCTGATGATGAAGATGATGTGCCAGAACAGGATACAAATCAGGTCACACAATGGACGAATGTACTGAATCCACTCTTTTCTGAGTTCGAAGAAGAACGAAATCATATCGGATTTACTGCGGTACCATATGTTGATTCAACATTGGATTCAACATCTGAACAACATATCTATTTTGATTATGATGATTCGAATTGTTTCGATGGGTCTTTGAGTTTTGATGATACATGAAAGAAATTTGAAAAGCTTGACGAGGAGAATAAAAAGTTGAAGGAAACCATACAATGTCTGATCGAGGAGACGGCTAATACTGCAAAGGTAATGAAAACTCCTATGGGATCTACGCAGAAGGTAAGTAAAGACAATGATGGGGTAAATGTTGATCCAACATTGTATCGTTCTATGATTGGTAGCTTATTATATCTTTCTGCAAGTCGACCTGATATTATGTATAGTGTTTGTGTATGTGCGAGATATCAGGCCGAGCCAAAAGTTTGTCATTTAAATGCAGTCAAAAGGATTTTGAAGTATGTTAGTGGTTCGTACAATCTCGGTTTATGGTTTTCTAAGGATACTAACATAAATCTAGTTGGTTTCAGTGATGCTGACTGGGCAGGCGACGAAGATGATCGCAAGAGCACGAGTGGTGGCTGTTTCTTCCTAGGTAACAATCTTGTGTCTTGGTATAGTAAAAAGCAGAATTGCGTGTCTCTCTCTACGGCCGAGTCTGAGTATGTGGCTGCTGGCAGCTGCTGTTAGGGTTGCAAACGAATCGAATCGAGTCGAATACCACTATATTCTATTTGTATTCTGTTATTAAATCTCGAATTCGAATTCGAATTCTATTCGAATGCTAAAACCAATTCGAATTCTATTTGACTATATATTCGAATCGAATATCGAATATTCGAATATTCGATTATTATTTTTTATATTTTTCATAATTCTATTTAATAAGACAATATAAATAATATTATATTTAAATATCTATGGAATCATAAATATTATATTTTAAAAAATATTGAATTATTTCAAATATATTCTGAATTATAATATTTTTTTGAGAAATTTTGAATTATAATATATTGTATTAAAATAAATATTTCATTATTATTAAATATATTTTGAATTGTAATAAGTATATTAAAATAAATATTTAATTATTCTAATCGAATATTCTATTAATATTCGAATCGAATATTGTGATATTTGTATTCATATTCTAATATTATTCGAATCAAAAAATTTATTCTTATTTGAATTCTATATTCTAATATTTCGAATTCGAATCGTAAATTTCGAATCGAATCTCGAATCGAACAAAAAAAACTCGATTCATTTGCAACCCTAGCTGCTGTACTCAACTCATTTGGCTGAAAAGTATGTTATGTGATTATGACGTAGAGAGTCAGTCTGTTCTTATGTTCTGTGATAACTTGAGTGCTATAAATATATCGAAAAATCATATTCAGCATTCTAGGACCAAGCATATAGATATTATGCATCATTTTTTGAGAGATATGGTCGAAAAAGAGTTTGTTAAGATAGAGCATATAGATACTAAGAGTCAGTTAGCTGATATTTTCACTAAAGCCTTAGACTTTGAAAGGTTCTCGAGCCTGAAGAAGTCGATAGGTTTGTGTCAGTGTCAGTAAATGTTGGTCCAGTATCTGGATCAACATTAGCATATGTCTTATATGGTTGTTACTCGTTTGATATTTGCTTCGACATGCTCTGAGATGATTTCCTGAAATGATTTGACTCACCTGGACCGTTTTCTGAAATGACTCTATTCTTTTGCACACGATTGCTCATGACCTTTTTCAAGATACAGGTTCAAGAAAAGCTGAAAAACTTTCAGGGTACACGGCATTCGCGGTGACGATGTATTCTCTGAAAAAAAAAATAAAAAAAAATCAAAGGTACACGGCATTCGCGGTGACGATGTTATTCTCTGATGAAAAAAAAAAAAAACTTCTTGAACCTTGATGGAAAAGCAATCAAGAAAGAGCAGTGCACCAGAAATAAAAGGTAAGAAAGAGCAGAAAATGAAAGAAAAATGAGTCTAGGGTATTCGAACAGAAAATGAAGGAAAAAGTCTTTGAGGATGTTGGGTCAAATATTGGGCAACATTTGTGACTAACCTATTTGATGATGCTATATTTTACGTTTATGTCTATGTGTCTTAGGTCTTATCTATACATATATTTAGTCTGTCGTGTCTAGTATCCATATCTCTCATTTAGAGTTAACAGAAGAACAACTATCTCCACTTGGTTCATGTGCTCATCAAAGTCCCTAAACGGTTAGTATCATTTGTTCTCGACCTGATTTATGTTATCTCCTTATGTGCACGATTTTTAACTTCACTATTGCATGATTCTTTGACCGTTATTGCATACCTATTACTGCGCTTTTACCGTTAAAATCACGATTTGATAGGTATTTGAAAAAGGAAATTTTTTAACCGTTACACTGCACGCTCATTATTTTTTTTTACTGGTGAAAAATTTCTTTTTTCTCTTTTGGTCTATTTATTGACTCAGTCTTGGCAGGATATCTCTCAATTGCACAAATCTATTTTATAATATCTGCGTTTATCTCTGCAAATCTTCAAAGCTTTCTTTGTTTTTCCTCTTTCAATTTAACCTAGCTCTTACCAGTTCTCTTAATTTTTATGACGATCTCACCCAATTATGAGTCGCAGAATGTTGGTTCCTCATCTGCCTCAACATCGAACCTGGAGAAAGCAATTAAGTGTCTGGATGACACCATAGCCTTTCTGATTTCTCAGAGGGAGGTTCTTCGGGGTTTATTTTCTTCCCAAAAAGGGGGAGATAGTGGTGCAGATCAGGGATTTGCTGAGGAGGGAACTTCTGCAGGGGGAGCTAAACAACAACAAGAAATAGAAGAGGAAGCTTCAGGCGACTCGCTGGAGAGTCTAACTTTTTAGATTCTCTGGTTTTTATTGTGTGCCTGACTTTTGTGTTTACTTGCAGATGCTTGCAGATTTGATCTTCTGGTTTTGCTTGCAGATGTGCTTAAGACTTCAAAGTGGTTATATACTAACATCTTTATCATATCCATTTTTCTTTGTTCTCACTATCTTGATGCTTTCAGGGGGAGTTTTTGGATTTATCTCTGCACGGGTTTTGGGAAGAAAGACAAAAAGGGGGAGATTGTTAATGTTGTTTGACACCTGAGTCAAAATGTTGAGTGACACCTGATCAAAATGTTGATCAACACCTGAGTCAATATTTGACTCAGACGTGGGTCATCTTTGATTTTGTCTTTCATACCCAAAAACCATTTACCCTATTATTGTGGCTTTATTTTAGTGTGTGCAGAAAGTTATTTTCGAGCTGAATTGTTCAAGGAAAGTGGAATAAAGTGGAGCTAAAAAAAATAGAAGATATGAAGAGCATTTACCAAAAATAGAAGATATGAAGATCATGGTAGATTGAGTCAAGCAATTGCTAAAAATAGAAGATATGGAGATCAGCAGAGAAGATATGAAGATCATGGGAGATTGAGTCAAGCAATTGCTAAAAATAGGAGGTGCATTTACTAAAAATAGAGAAGAAGGAGTATAAGGTGGAACAAACCAAATCGGACTTGTAAAATAGGGGGAGTCACGTCTATATATACAGAAGACTCCATTCAAGCTTTAGCATCGAGACATTGAAATAGAAGAGGCGCGCGCGTGCAACGAGCTTGAAGAAAGGGAAGCTTTCCATCATATATCTGTTTCGATCTCTTTGTGCCTAGTTTTTATCTTCACACTTTTGTATAGGACTTATGATCTATATGTGAGTTTTTGTGTGAAGATTGGTAGAGTAGATATACTCTTTTCTAGGCTGTTTTTACTATCGTTGATAGTTGTTTTTTCGTAATCCATTCTCGTAGTGGAATTTTGCCCTGAAGGCACGCAACAAGTTTTATAACTTGCTGCATATTTTTAAACTCTGTGTCCAACGTGTGCTTGCATCTTTTTACAACTAAGTTTATTTTTCCGCTGTGCAAAAACGTTCTGATCCCGAATGTTGTTTCAACATTAGGGTCAACATCTTAGTTTTTCTGATAACTTAGTTTGCATCCGTATCATATCCGGGCAGACCCCACCCCAACATCGTCAAACCATAATTTGTCTGGCCAACAAGGTGATCGATCGATATAGAGTTGTATCATACAAGAAAATTAACGTTTTTTTTTCTTTTTTTTTTTTTTTTTTTTTTGCAAAAGAACATTTAAAAAAATATAATAATAAAAAAAAAACTATTTCTGTGCTGTGCTTCTCATCTTTCGTGATCAAGTTTGTTCATACTTTATAACCCATATACGATTGATCTTGGTTTTTTTTTTTTTTTTTTTTTTTTTTTTCTTTCTGTATGGGGAGAATGAAATTGTGTTTTGGGAGTTTTTAGTACATACGCAGAACATTATTTTTGTTTTGGGATAATTGTCTTCCCTCTAGGAATGTACCTGAACCATTCGGATCAATGAAATCGACGCCATATGAAGTATTGAAGCGTGAAGGAAGTCGACCAAGACAAAAATCTTAATTATTTTCTGACAACAAATACATCATTAGCTAAATTTGTGCGTTTTGATCGACCGTCTGCCTAAGAGCGAAGAATCGTGCCTGGTCGATCCCCAACGAAAGGAGTTAAATCCTTGGTAGAATAATAGCGAATCGACTCGTTCCATTCAATGAACATTGTCCACTCACCTGTATAAACATCCTCGATCTGCATCGACTCAATATTTATTTGTAGTCAGATGATAAAACTCGAGCTTTATTTCATTTGAGCCATGAAATCACACAAGCTAGACAATGATTGAAGATCAGTGTTATTAGAGCAATATATATTGTTCGCCGGGATTGATTTCAGCAGCATGTAAAATGCGCTGTCGTGCAGTTAATGCCATTTCCGGCCGTGCGCTATTAGTATCCCATAAATTTCTAACAGAACTAAACTGTGCATGCCTGAAGGAAAAGTGCGAAAAGCCATTTTGCAGGGCCTAAAGAAAGTGTCTTGGCTTACTACGACAGCAAGTTAAAGAAGACAAAGCCAGCCAGATATTCTAGGGCTTAACGATTCGTAATTACAAAACCCTCATCGAAAAATCGAAAGGTCTCGGGGTGGGTCCAGCCAAACACTGTCGACCCCAGACGGTCCCCACAGACCAAATCTCGCCTTTCTAGGATGAAACCTGCAATCGTCGAGGGAGTACGAAAGGCACTGTTTATCCGAATTTCTCACCTTAGAGAAGTAAACGTTGTTCCTCATGCGTCCGAGAAGATCCGATCTTGCTAGGGACGAGAAACCGCTCGCGAAGATAGACATCCCGCCCAGCGTCTTCATCTCGACCCACGCCCTTTTCTCTCTGTCCAGTTTATATACCATTGGGCTCGCATGCGAACAAGAATACACGACGAACACATCTCCGCCATGCTCCACCATATAATTCTCTACCTAACTATTCCTCCTGATTAAGTCCCTGGGGAGTATGGTCGGCGGGATCATGTCCAGCGAACGAGCCTCGGGACTGTAAATACCGAGCCAGCCGTTGCTGCTGAAGCAGTGGAACAGACCATTTCTGCAAGACAAAACCGGGCCCCACCAAGTGCTTATCTCGGTCGAACCGGTCGGGCATGTCAGCGTGGTCCAATCGCTGTCTCCCGGGCGCCACGTACTAATCTCTACTCTCCCGAGAGCATTGCCGCCCTTAACTAGGAAGACCGTGCAGCACGAAGACGTTGGGGCTGACGAAAAAGCGATCCTCTGGTTTCTCAAATCCCTGTCGGGCAAGTCGACTCTTTCTCTGGTGTAAGGACAGAAGAGGAATAGGGTTTGGGCCACAGGCTTGCAGAGAAGAAGCCAGCCTTCTTTGGCGTAGCATATCCACGAGCCATCCATCTCGGGCAGCTCCAGCCAATGGGACTTGCGGTCCAACGGGTCGTAAAATTCGCACATGTTGTTCGGCAACCTGCAGGTGGAAAACATGAGCAATGGAGGACGATCGGCTCTCCTAACGGATATTGCTGCAGCTTCCCATTGTCTGCAGACGGCTGACGAGCGGATGTTGTCTCTTAAAGTCAGCCGAGATATGATTGCTTCTAAGAGTTCGCCGGGGAGCTCGGGCTGTGTGTGCTGCTCGTCCGCATTATTCTTGCCGTCTTTCGATGTTTTTGGTAATCTGTGGTGGCCGTGAGATCGCAGAAGCCGGTCAGTGATTAGTGAATTAAAGTGAGAAAGCAGCTTACTATTGGATGGAGCTAATTCAAAGAAATATCAAACCAATTCATAAGAAGAAGAAAAAAATAACCCTAATTTTTTTATTTTTTTTTGGTACACCAAGATTGGATAATATCAACATCCTAACTCAACCATTACAACACAAAATCAATCTTTACTAATTTATGTTAACCATTATAAAATCCTCCAGACGTGCACAAGCAAGAACCCTAATTGATGAGCTCGAGCTAGAGCCCAAAAAAACAGCGCGAGCCCAGAAAATGGGCCTAGCTCGACTCGTTTACAAGCCTAGTTTTACCACTCAGAAAAATACAAATACATTGTTCAATCAAATAAGGATCAACAAAATGAAATTTACATACATATCTATAGCACGAAAGTGAACTAGAGAATTTTATTTTGAACTCATCATGCATTAATAAATAATAATTGAATTACCGAATGTATTACACGTACCTAAGTTCGACCCAAAAATAAATATATAAGTAAAACCTAATACGCCCTTAGCTTCTAGAATATTAAATCCCAAGGCAGTATAATAATTGAATTTGTATATGCCACCACTAGACGTTGTAGAAGGTGTGTGAGTGTGTGAACGAAATAAATAGTAGAAGATTTTTATTTATTATTTAATTGATCGATTTATAATTATAAATTATAATGGTAACGTCAGCGTAGATCTCACGAGTATATTAGATACCTAATACAATGGATTTCAAAATAGTAAGTCAAACGTTTTTAGGGATATAAAAATATTAGCAAAAACGTTTACTACGTGCCATAAAAAAATGTTATGGTAGTAGTTAAAACCATTACAGTCCATGTAATAATTAATAGCCACTATTACGATTAACTACATAGCTAGAACGCCATGTTTGGCTATTCCCTTCTAAACGCCGACGTATATAAATTTATCCCATTAAAAAAAAAGCAATAAATTAAATAAGGGTAATTCTATTCACACCCCCATTTACTAAATACATCCCCATATTTATTATCAAGTATTATAAAAAGCATGTTTTTCAAGTTTGATTAGTCTTTATTCTCTCACATATTTATTGCATATAAGTAAAGAAGAAATTTTAAAGTAAATAATATTATTATATTCTTTTTTTCAACTAATAATATTACTAACTTCATATAAATATATATTTTATATTTTAATTCTGGAAAATATATAATTATGATAATTTTTGTTTGTCATATTATTTATATTTATAATATCTATAACATAGGAATATTATATTATTTATATATAATTGTGTATTTGTCTAAATTAACTTGTAAATTTTTTCAATAATTATTGTATAAGTTAATAAGATATATTATGTTATATGATTATTATTATTAAAATAAGTTAATTATTAATATTTGTAACTTTAACAAAATATTAAAGTGTAGATTAATTTAACAATATAATATTATGAAATGAAACGTGTTAAATGAAAAATAAAATAATTAACAAAATTATTATTGTTGAATTCAAGAGAAAAAAAAAATAAATAGAATAACTTTTACAAATTTCATGTTATTTTAAGTAAAATATTTAATATGCTAAGAGGGTGTGAATGGCATTTTTCACCCAAATGGGCGTAAATAGTAGCACCCGTTAAATAAATACTCATCCCCCAATTTATTAATGCAAGTATGATAAACGAAACATGATACTTTTTCCTTTTTAATTTCCTCAATGCATCACAAATTCCCAAAGTTATATCTTTTCGAAATTAAAAAAAAATATGAACGACGGCCGCGTTGAACCTTTCTTCTAGAATACAAGACATAATTATTAAATTACAATTTTTATACTAAGTATTCAAACGGTCACATCACATCCTCATGCAATAACAGAACAATTATTTTAATCTTCTATTCAAAACTCAAAATAATAAATTGCATCTTTCACTATATAAACCGAAGTTCCCACCACATATACGTACCTTCTCATCTTTATCATCTTCCTCTCATTACATAACCAACTATGACGACACAAAATATGCCGCAAATCGAAGAGGACTGCACGACCGAGTCGGACAGCACCGCCGTCTACGGCGACATCGCCGACGGCGAGCTCCAGCCGGGATCCTTCCGACTGTCGAAAGACGCCGAGCACGGCTGGTTCGAACGCTACTCATTGTCATTCGGCAGCTACGAGCGGGAAGACTCGAGCAAAGGCAACAACTTGCTACCAACCTCGAATTCGAACTCCCAACGGTTTTCGGTTAATCTAAAGACCAAATTACCCCTCATCGGTCTGTCCCATAAGATCCAAATGGCGACTTTCGTAGACCCCAAATGGCGGTCGGCGTGTAATAAGCCGGTCAGTGGAAGGATGTTCCCGAGACAGTTTGGAAAGCCGACCGCTAACTTAGCCGAGCCGGGCTCGCCCTTTGTCTCTTGCATGGGTCGGGTCAGGTCCAAGAGTCGCAGGCGGAGGAGCTCGAATAAGTCCGCCGGACGAAGCGGCGAGGAGCCGCCGGTCAAGGAGGGCAAGAAAAAGAAGGGGTTTTGTAAGAGGATTTTGGATATTTTTCATCTGTCCAAGAAAAATCGGAGCAAGAAGGCGTCTCGGTCGGGGAGCAGTAGAAAGAACGCCGTAGTGGCCCTGACGGAAGAAAATGTCGAGCCGATTATTTTGAGGAGCGTCAGTGTGAGGAGGAGATGCGGCGAGCCGGCGGCTGAACCCAAACCCGACCCGCCCGGTTTGGGTGGGGTGAGGCGGTTTGCGTCGGGGAGGCGGTCTTGTTCGCCGTTGACCGCTGACGACAGTTAACTAGGCGCGTGGGTCCCACTGTGTTGGCGTTTGTGCAAGAGTTTGTAATAGAGTATGATTTGGCGGGCGTCTTCTTTGAATAGAATTTTTGGTGTTGACATTTATGATACTAATAGATATATAATTTTCTGTTTTTTTTTTTAATTAAGGTGGTATTTTGTAAATATTATTGTCATGAATTAAGACGACGTGATTTTTAAATTGTAGGATTAATAAATCTCTATGATCAAGATATTTTTTTTTTATATGATATGCGTGAACTTACCTATAGATCACATATGGTCGTTAAAACGAAAAGTTTGAAAAAGATAAATCAAAATATACCTCCCTATGTGTGATAAGGGATGAAAATATTCGAAACTTTGCAGAAAAAATAAAAATTAGAAGATAGAACATTTCATTAAGATATAAACCAATAAACAAATTAAATAAAAGCCAAGTACTATTGTTAAGTACCGATAAGTAGGGGTGTTCATTATTTGGGTGACCCGATTATCCACCCGAACCATTTTGAATTTGGCTTATTCGGTTCGGTTAATCGGATAAACGGACGGTTAATTGGGTCACCCGAACTATTAAATGGGGGAATGGTTCGGGTATCGGGTGGAGTAAAAAAATTCGGGGCTCACCCGAAACCCGAATAAGAGTTATTTAATTATATTTAAAATATATTTATATATTATATGAAGAGTAAAAAATTGATATCATCGTTCAATTGCTCTCTCGCACAAATCAAATCGAACCGATTTACCCGAAAGTTATATATTTAATATAAAATATATATATAAAAAAATCCGTTATATAATTATAATTAAAAATATACAAACTACAATATTTAATTGGTTTACCCGAAAACCAAACCATTAACCCGAAAATCGAATAACCCGAAAACCAAACCATTTAATTGGTTTTGGTTTGGTTTGCGGGTGGTTATCCTAAGTGTCAAAAACCCGAATAACCCAAACCGAATAACCCGAAAACCGATAATCCACCCATTTGAACACCCCTACCGATAAGTATGAAAACTTACTCTACACATCATTTTGCAAACAATTGCACAATAAGTACCCTTAAAATTAATTATTATAACTTTACCTTCTTTTTCATCTAAAGGAAATTAAGCATCACACTCTTTCACTCTTTGTACTTTTGAGTAGAAAATTCAAAACTTCATTTTAAACGTTAAAGCTTTTATTATCCAACGTGCAAACGAAAGACTAAGAGAATGTTTTGCTCAATCTTTTTTAGATGAAAAAATAGAATAAAATCATTATTAATGAATTTACTTGAGAATATTATTAGTAGAATATTAAGAGTGCAGGGTAAAAATATTATAGGGTTAAGGGTGATTAATTATAGATCTTTCAAAAGAAAATTGATAGTTTTAGAACTATTCAAAAAAAAATTATAAATGGCAACCATACCTAACTTTTTTACCAAGATCTTGAGAATCCACATTTTAGAGATAATCCACATTTTATCATGGTTTGTAATAAGAGAGGAAGGAAGCAATACTAAATTCTTTGCTGCTATCAAGCAATAAAAATACACTTCAATGACGAAATCAAACAACTTGGGTTAGTTAGATGCATCACGAAAAAATCACGAGTATACTCTGCCTATCGTCGATTCTTCACATAAAATCGTCCTCTTCTTTGGACTGGAGAACATAAACATATTAGTTCGTGCAATCGCAAGAGGAAGAAGACGATGTTGGAGTGAAGACGTCGGCGATCGGCTAGAATTTACTCAAACGTCTTTTCCGATTGCATAAAATACCACATATATCAAATCGACACCAAAATAATCAGAAGTCATGGAACAAATATTCCAACGAAAACCAGCTCGAAATCTTTTTCAAAGAAGTAACTTTGCCAAACTTCGTTTTTATCAATAGAATTTTGCGTTTATATATATATTACAACAGATATTACAAATACAATATTCAGATAGAAAAAAATGCCGAAAGGAGGGATTTCGATCAGTATTGTAAGAATCAGAAATCTCGTGTGGAAAGTGCCGCTCATCGCACCGCCGAGGTATGTGGCGGCGCTGCGTCTGCACATATTGCAGAGATTTTCATCACATTCTTCAATATTTCGTCCACCCAAAAGATTTAACAGTAGAAATAGAGAGAAATATGAAGTAATTTACACCTAATCTGAAGACGATTTTGGGAGATCATTCGGCTTCTTTTGAGGAAGAAGACGATTGGAAGGCTATATATATATATATATATAGAGAGAGAGTTGATTTTGCCCTAATTCCAAATATTTTCAGGCCCGTAAAACTAATGGGCTTTCAACTTTGAAATTGGGCTGCCAAATTATTTTTTGAAAAATTTATCGTCTTTCATTTTAATTAGTATATTATGGATATTTTTTGAAAAATTTATCGTCTTTCATTTTAATTAGTATATTATGGATAGTATGCTCTATATAAATTAATTTATATTTTGATCGTGAATATATTATGGATGTCCATTCCACCACAACCCACTAGATGAGAAGAAAATCAACCACCTATAGCATTGAAGACGTGACCCTCTCAACTGTATTAATTAATGAGAGTATAATGTATTAGAATTCTTTGGCTATAAAAGGAGATGCTCGGCTAGTCATTTGTACACACAAAAAGAAGATTGAAAGCATCTCATAGTTTCTCTATACGCAATATTATTGTTACTTTAATAGTATTATTGTTATACTTAATATAATAAAAGCTTTCTTTATATTATAAAATATATCATTTTATAACACGTTATCAGCACGACCGCTCTACACCGTCGACATCAACATCCACCGAAGATCTTATACGGTATAGTGAAGGTATAATAATTTTATTTCGTATATATAATTATAATATATGATAAATATATAACTAAGTGCCGTGACCGAGTGGTTTCGCGGAATATCGTCATTTCAAGTGACGAACGGTCCAGATTTCGATTCTCAGTGGTAGCATGTTGAATTTTTTTTAAAAACGATTTGGGTCGGAATACCGCCCAATTACTCTATAATTTTGGTCGAACTATCGCCCAATTATTATATTTAACTTGGGTCGAACTATCGCCCAATTATTATATTTAACTTGGGTCGAACTATCGCCCAATTACTATATTTAACTGGGTCGAATTATCGCCCAATTACTATATTTAACTGGATCGGATTACCGCCTGAATTTATTTAATTATTTATTTACAATATTATCGTTATTAAAGATATGAATAATGATTTATTTATGTTACCTGATTATGTTATTTTTTTCAAATCATAGAATCATGTCGTTTTATACAAAGATGGACCTTCTGCTTCTTACGTTATTTACAGTGATCCTTGCTGCTATGTGGATAATATTTTTACCAAGGCTTTTAAAATATGATGATTAATTGTAATTTTTCTTTGTTATTTTAATCACTAAATATATTTTATATTTTGTAATTGAAGGATGTCGCTCTATCTGATGTTTAATCTGTTGGTTATGATTATTTTTACGGCGACGCTTATCTGGATGTGGATCTTGTTTTTCATACGAACTTTTTCAAAGGAAGATTAATTATAAGTTGTTTTCTTTCAATGATTTACGTTTTAAGTATCATAATGATTTTATATTTCATGATATATTAAATTTAGTATAACTTAAATTTGTTATTCTCAATATTTGTATACATTCGTTCAAAACTGCTCAAACCTTATATGATTCATTGCGTTTTATCTTTTGAATATATCATTCTATCGTGAAAAATAAATAAGAATATTCTGATCTATTTTGAGATATAAGAAAGGGTGAAAACTTCAACCGAATGATTGTACGATATTCCCTGAAGTGAATATACTCGCAAACAATACAATGATCGTGAATCCTATATATCGTGACGATAAATTTCCCCCGAAGTGGAAAATGTAATAAATAAATGAGAAAGATATATTGAGCAAAGAAATCATCGAAAGTAATATTATCGATGCGACTTTCGGTCTCTCTTGCACCAAAAGGATCCCTTTGATCTTTATAAAGAGTAATCAAAAGATAAAATAAATTTCGATCAAGATCGCAATATTTAAGAAAAATTGGTGCCGGATCAGAAACTCTTGTTTTTCAACTTCAGTCTAATTTTGTGCAATTTTTAAGATTCAATAAAAGATTGATCCATCATGATAAAGTTATGTTTATGTATTACTAATATCTTATATTCATTGTTTCTATCTATATAGAAATACAATTTTATTATGTTTTCATTAATAATCATTTGTATGCGTTTATTAAAGATATTTATTTTATATGTTTCTTAAGGGTATTTATACAATGGACATCGCAATGTGCAAAGGAGAATTATGTCTTGCAGACTGTGCAACAACTAATACAATTTTGAAAAATGAGAAATATTTCGATCAGATTGATCTGAAAAAAGCCAGTGTTATTACCATATCGGGTAGCACGAATATAATTGAAGGCTCCGGAAGAGCTAATATTTTACTGTCCAGTGTTTTAGGATAATAATTGAAAATGCCTTATATTCTCCAAAGTCTCAAAGAAATCTATTAAGCTTTAAAGATGTTCGATATAACGGATATCACGTTGAGACTGCAGAAAAAGGAGATATCGAATATTTGCACATTACAAAAGTAAGTTCGAATGGTAAACAAATTGTGGAAATATTACCATCTTTTAACTCTGGGTTATATTACACATATCTTAGAATGATTGAATCATATGCTATCGTAAACCAGAAGTTTACTGATGACAGTACATTTATTGTTTGGCATGACCGGTTGGGCCATCCCGGTGCAATTATGATGCGGAAAATAATTGAAAATTCACGTGGGCATTTAATGAAGAACCAGAGGATTCTTCAATCTAATGAATTATCATGTGTCGCTTGCTCTAAAGGAAAGTTAATTATTCGACCATCACCAGTGAAAATAAAGAATGAATCATTAATATTTCTGGAGCGTATACAAGGTGATATTTGTGGTCCGATACATCCATCAAGTGGACCATTTAGATACTTTATGGTATTGATCGATGCATCAACTAGATGGTCTCATGTATGTTTGTTATCAACACACAATGTAACCTTTGCGAGATTGCTTGCTCAGTTGATTTGATTAAGAGCACATTTTCCAGATTATCCTATAAAGAAAATACGCATTGATAATGCTGGTGAATTCACTTCCAAGGCATTTAATGATTATTAAATGTCTATTGGAATTGATGTTGAGCACCATGTGCCACATGTTCATACGCAAAACGGTCTTGCAGAATCGTTGATTAAACGTCTGCAATTAATTGCAAGACCACTATTGATGAAGTCAAAACTTCCCTCGTCTTGTTGGAGACATGCTATATTACATGCAACGACACTAATCCGCATCAGGCCAACAAGTTATCATGATGTCTCCCCGATACAAATGGTTTATGGTCAGGATCCAGATATTTCCCATCTGAGAATTTTTGGATGTACGGTATATGTTCCAATTGCTCCACCACAACGAACTAAAATGGGACCTCAAAGGAGGATGGGAATATATGTCGGATTTGAATCTCCATCGATAATAAAATATTTAGAGCCTTTAACTGGAGATCTATTTACGGCTAGATTTGTCGACTGTCATTTCGATGAATCGAATTTTCCGACATTAGGGGGAGAAAAGAAACAGCTGGAAGGAAATATACGTTGGAATGAATTATCGCTACATAATTATGATCCTCGAACGAAAGAATGCGAACTAGAAGTTCAAAAGATAATTCATTTACAAGGTTTAGCCAATAAACTGCCAGATAGTTTTACTGACCTTAAAAGAGTGACTAAGTCACATATACCAGCTGTTAATGCTCCTGCAAAAATCATTGTTCCTGCAGAACGTACAAAGAATATTATCGAGCCTAAACCACAATTGAAGCGTGGAAGGCCAGCGGGTTCCAAAGATAAAAAATTTCGAAAAAGAAAAGGAGCAAATGATCAGAATGGTCCAGTCGAGGATTTACCGACTCCAGAAGAGTCCACGGGCATAAATGATTATGAGAATGAAACTCATGTACCTGAACGTTCAGAAAATAATGATAATGAAGAGATCTCGATAAACTATGGCCAAAATGGAATTAGATGGAACCGAGAAGATGTCAACGTTGACGATAAATTCTCATTTAATGTAGCGCTACATGAAATGAATGAGATAAATGAGAATGAGGATCATGAACCAACGTCTGTAAAAGAATGCAGACAAAGAAATGATTGGCCAAAATGGAAAGATGCAATCGAGGCAGAATTGAAATCACATGAGAAACGAAAAGTTTTCGGACCTGTAGTCCGCATACCAAAAAATGTAAAGCCGGTTGGATATAAATGGATTTTCATCCGAAAGAGAAATGAAAAGGGTAAAATTGTAAGATATAAAGCACGACTTGTCGCACAAGGCTTTTCACAACGATCTGGTATTGATTATGAGGAGACGTATTCTCCTGTGGTGGATGCAACAACTTTTCGTTATATAATTAGTCTGGCAGTACGTGAAGGGCTCGATATGCGTCTTATGAATGTTGTCACTGCTTATTTATACGGCTCACTTGATAGTGACATATATATGAGACTTTCCGAGGGATTCCAGTTGCCTGAAAATTCAGGGACCCGACACGAGTACTCAATTAAGTTGAATAAATCATTATATGGATTAAAGCAATCTGGGCGTATGTGGTATAATCGCCTCAGTGAATACTTGATGAAAGAGAGATACACAAATGATCAAACTTGTCCATGCATATTCATGAAGAGACGTGAAAATGAATTTGTCATTATAGCAGTTTATGTTGATGATATCAATATAATTGGAACTCCTGTAGAGTTATCAAAAGCTGTTGATTGTTTGAAAAAGAAGTTTGAAATGAAAGATCTCGGAAAGACAAAATTCTGTCTTAGACTTCAAATTGAATATTTAAAGAATGGGATATTTCTACATCAGGAAACGTATACGAAAAAGGTATTGAAAAGATTTTACATGGATAAATCTCATCCATTAAATACTCCAATAATCGTTCGATTTTTAGACGTGAATAAAGATCCGTTCAGACCACGTGAAAATGATGAAGAATTACTTGGTCCCGAAGTACCATATCTTAGTGCTATTGGAGCATTAATGTATCTTACGAGTCATACGCGACCTGACATAGCGTTCGCTGTAAACTTATTGGCAAGATATAGTTCTTCGCCGACTCGTCGACATTGGAATGGAGTTAAATGGATTTTTCGATACCTTCAAGGAACAACTAATATGGGATTATTCTATTCAAATGAATCAAAGACAGATTTAATTGGGTATGCAGATGCTGGATTTTTATCTGATCCACATAATGCTCGATCGCAAACAGGCTATTTATTTACAGATGGCGGAACCGCTATTTCATGGCGATCAGTTAAACAAAGTTTAACGGCTACTTCATCTAATCACGCTGAAATATTAGCGATCCACGAAGCTAGCCGAGAATGTGTTTGGTTGCGATCGATAAGTAAGCACATACAACAAACTTGTGGGTTATTATCGGAAAAGTTACTCCCGACGATTTTATATGAAGATAATGCGGCATGTATCGCTCAATTAAAAGAAGGATATATTAAAGGTGATAGAACCAAACATATATCACCAAAATATTTCTATACACATGACCTTCAGAACGCCGACGAGATTGACGTACAACAAGTTCGTTCAAGTGACAACCTTGCAGATCTATTCACTAAAGCACTTCCTCCAAGGACGTTTGAAAAGCTTGTTTGTTTAATTGGACTTCGAAGGATTAGAGATCTCGAGTGATGTCTACATCAGGGGGAGATAATATGCGCTGCACTCTTTTTCCCTTCACTGGATTTTTATCCCACTGGGTTTTTCCTAGTAAGGTTTTTAACGAGACAGTAAATATCATCAGATTAAAAGATCTATTTTTAAATGGACATCCAAGGGGGAGTATTGTGAATATATTATGGATGTCCATTCCACCACAGCCCACTAGATGAGAAGACAATCAACCACCTGTAGCATTGAAGACGTGACCCTTTCAACTGTATTAATTAATGAGAGTATAATGTATTAGAATTCTTTGGTTATAAAAGGAGATGTTCGGCTAGTCATTTGTACACACAAAAAGAAGAAGATTGAAAGCATCTCATAGTTTCTCTATATGCAATATTATTGTTACTTTAATAGTATTATTGTTATACTTAATATAATAAAAGCTTTCTTTATATTATAAAATATATCATTTTATAACAATTTTGAGTTATTACTTATTTATAATTTAAAATATTTAATAAATAAAGTTATAATTTAAAATTAATTATATGTTATTTTTAAGTATATAATAAGAAAAATTAATTTGTAAGGATATAGTTGTAATAAATCAAAATAATAAAGATCAATCTATAAATTAAAATATAAATAAGTTATAAAAAAATAAATTAGTAATTTTAAGTGGCATATCAAATTTGACGGTTTTAATCATACTTTCACTAATTATAAACAATAGACTATTATTTGAGCAAATTCAATGCATGAGTAATAAAATATAAATATGTAATATTACATATTTTATTTTTTAAGATTTATTATTATTTTACAATATTTACATAAATGATAAACTTGGAATTATAAGAATTGAAGGGCAAAAATTATAAAAAAAGGGGGGGGGGGGGGGGGTGTAAAATTAAAATAACAAAATATTAAAAAGTTAGAATTGCAATTAAACCGGCACACCAAGTGAAAAAGATTTATTCTTATCTACGCACTTGGATGATATAACCCCTTAAGATTGTGACATGTGCCACACCTTCCCAAATCCAAGGTGTTAATGTCAGCACCTCCTTCCTTTTAGATAGATAGGACTCTAATTTGATTAGAAAATTCATGATATGAATGCGTTGGATGTCACTTTCTATTAATCATTTGTTTTGTTTGCTTTATAATTGATTATGATGGGTTGATGTAGGAATTTTCGCAGCTGCGTGTTTTCAGATGATCGATTTCTGATCTTTGGTACCCTAATTTCTTAGTGTGTTGAAACTGAGAAGTATATGTTTACTTTGTTGTTTCCATTACATACGAGTATTGAAACTGAGAAGCTTTGTAAATGAATGATGCAGATATTACATATAGCATAGTAAAAGAGTGCATAAGTTTCGGGCGGTTTAAGGCGGCCTACAAACATAGATAGAAATTATTGAGTTTGGTGAAAGAAGTTCATCAGAAATCATAGGAATATAGCTCGACGATGTGTGGGAAATTGACTCCACTCTCGAAAACCTGGCACATCAGGTCGTAGTTTGCTTCACCTTGATATAATAATTCATGCCTACTACATCGATCCTGAAAGAATATGTCATGTTAAAAATCCATCTTTTTTTGTTTTGTTTTTGTTTATGTCATAGATATAAGACGACTTTAAGTAATCAGGTGAATAAGAAAATAGTAGCCTGCGTCAACACCCTTTGAATTAGCGTCTTTCTAACATGGTTTATGCAGAACAAACAAAGTATAAATGGTAGAAATGAATGTATAGAGTCGCTATGTGGTGTGGGTAAAGTAAATCGATTGATGTCTAGGTGGTATTTAAATCATTTCCGTGGGCCTCTTTCTTCCTTCCTTCCAACAACTTTTTTCGTGTAATATTGAGCAACAAATTACAATATTACATCTTATGCGGTAAATCTTTATGATTTGAATGATTGCAGTGATAACATCCTTTGAATTATGTTACAGAAAGTTGTTTTTTATGAAATCAGAATAGCTTATGGTCAATGTATGTTAGTTAACAAATATGTAATTTTAGACCGCAATCTCAAATATAGAGTTGTACGCTTTTTTGCCACACGCCTCCTAAGTATGAAAAACTAAATGTCTTGTGAATGTCACCTACTACTTTGTGAAACATCTTTTCTCGTATGATACTCCAACCTCCTCGCGAATCCCTTATTTAAGTATTTTCATTTTTTTCCTTTAACTGTACAATTCTTTAATTTCACTTACGCTTTCAATATTTTGATAATTATCTGACATATGGACATTATTAAATATCGTCCATCTTTTTCCAAAAGAAACTGATATAGTGTTATGTAACACTTGTATATTTCTATATCCTTATTAGAAGCTTCAAGCTACTTTTGCTGATATTGTGCACATTCCCTCCATTGTGAATTATGATTCTTGATTATTAACTTGAGGCGATCCATTTTTAAGTCATAAGCCATTGTCGCTTTGCTGCAACTGAAGATAGTAAACGCAGACGATTATTACAGCTACGAATTTGGTCATAGGAATAACTCCGCATGATATACTTCGATCATGAACTTGATTCCGTGATCTTCTATCATTTATCTTTCACTGCATTTGCCGTGGGCAATGTTGTTTAGAGCATTTTTTTTTCTTTTTTTTAATTATTCATGCAACTCGTATGTCGCATTGGATAATCTTTTTCCTTACATCTCTGTATTATTTACCATCATTTATCAATGTCTGAGTAGCTTTTCGTTAAAGGATATCTACGTCGAAGCAATCAGTTTTGGACAAAGTTCATGCTTGACTTGAGAGGTTCTTGAGAGGCATCACCTCAAGATCATCGTGCCTTCGACTTCTTTGAGATCGCCGGTAAGGAATCTTCGTTGAAATCGGGAATGTGAGCAACTTCACGGCACGGTCGTGTGGGCTTAACGTGCTTGTGTTGCAGCTCGGGCGGGTCGGCGGGTTCATCTCTTTATACTCAACCCATGGTAATAACTCTTACACATTGAAATAATTTGTATCTGAACAAGTTACTACAGCCCATCTAGCTTGTATAAATTTGAAACATTATCATGGAAGGATGTAAATAATATTCATGCATATGTTCATTTTTAATAAATAATTTAAATTATTAAGCAATTTGTCCGTACTAATAATTTCTGTATCTTTTACCTTAGATTCTTCCTCAAGATACTGTTTTTGATTACCAAAGATCCTCTGATTTAAGTCAATCAAGGACATCAAATTTATTACATACACTCAACTTGCAGATTTTGTAGAATACTATAAAAGTACGAATTTATTCAAGCGGACAGACGTTAAGGTTTTATTTAATTTAATTTATTTTCTTCCCAATCATCATGAGCTGCTGTTTAATTTGACTTGTTGAATTTTCAGACGATTTTGGTCAACCTATATGTATAATAATTTGATTGATGACGTTTTCCTTTGATTAAGATATTCTATTGAAAAAAAAAAAACTCCATCAAGTTGAGCAAAATCTCTTTGACAAGCCATTTTTTCATCATCTTTGATTTTCGATTTCTAATATAATAATTAGTCATGATTGTTTTCCCAGTAGATAATATCATAATATATTATAAACTTTGAAAATATGGTCTTTATCTATTTTATCTTTCTATAATTCGTCATGATATTTCTTTACGGGGTATGCATGAGTACTAATAGTTTTTTTTTAGTTACGGGGAGAAAATGAGCGGGTTTGAGACTGATATTGTATATAATATCTCCATACTTAATTTCTATTTTAAATAATTTAGTGCTAATTCAGCACTTACTACGAACTGGTTTGGGATTTGGGGTAAATAAATATTAATAATTCGCTAATTTTTGTCTGTACGACAAACTGACAAATAATAATAAGCTATTTTTTTCACTCACTGGCACATTTTTACGTAATATTATATTACGGGAAACGTAGAATCATCGTTTGGTTCAAATAGGGTTGTTGTCGGGGATATGTGAGAAACATGAATTTCATTCGATTTACGTCCTTGCACTTTCACCGACTGGGATTTACCGTCAACTCTTCATCCTCTAATATGGAATTCCCTCTCACAATAACCTCGAGTCCAATCTAGAATTGTCCACCATAGTGGATTTTGTCACCCCTAATTTTAGTTTTCATATAGTTGAATTTTTAAATAAAGCATTCACATTTTAGTAGCTTCTTCTATCATTATTGAATATCAAAACAACTACATTGGTAACGATTAAACTTTAATTAAAACTTTTCTTATATAATATATCAGTTTATCAGCCCGTAAAAGCTACTCCTAGTGATCTTAAAAAAAAATAGAATAAATAAAAAATTGGGTTTTCATTTAAATTGATGAAATTATTGCATTAAAATAAAATGGATTAATCCATCTATTGCTTAAGCTGAATCAAAGTGTATGCTCTGTTTTTCCCCACCTCTTGATCACTTTATTTCATTTTTCTTTAATATTACTTCACATAAATTTAAAACAGAAATTCACTGTTAGGACAGAATTTGTCAGTTAATTTTAAAAAAAAAAAAAAGAAAAAAACCTTAATTTAAGATAATGATTCGATGACAAAAGTGATTACAAAACCTTTCAAAAGGTTCAGACATTGCATCCTAAAAGCCCGACCCCACAAAAACACATAGACCAAAACAAAGATATGTTCATTCATTCCAACCATTTCATCCCTCCTACTACTTAATTTTCTTATCTTAAAAACAAAACTAATTAAAGATTATACAAAAAAGACACTTCGCCACTTCTTCTTCATCATCTTGTCACTTCTTGGCCTTCTTGGTCTTCCTGCCGGAGGTGGCGGTGGAGTTCGTGTCTCCGCCGCCGGAGAGGCTGTTGTCGGCGTTAGCCGCCGCGGCGAGCCTCTGCCGGAGCTCAATGAGGAGGGCTTGGTTCTCTTGGTTCAGAAGCTCCGCCGTTTTCCTCAGCCTCTCATTTTCCTGCATGATGTAACAGTTCTCCAAGTAGAGCTTCGAGTTGATCCTTTCCATTTCTAATAATAATCATAAAAAAAAAGAAAACAAATAAGTAATAATTTCAAGAACTAACAATACATACAAATATAGAGAGGAAGGAAGATGTAGGCTTCTATAATCTAAAATAACAACCTTAACGAGGAGATTCTTGAAGATGAATGGCTCTTAATACAATAGAAAGATTATATATATATCAACTTGCTTTGAATGTTAGAAGTGTAATAACATATAACGTAGTTGTAAGAGAAATGAGAGTATTTATAGTGTAAGAGAAGTGGGGTTTTGATGGGGTTTGAATAGGGTTCATTTCTAGCCACAATAATCATGCATGTGTAAGCATGGAAATAGGCTTATCGTAGGCAAAGTTCTAATTTAATTTAATTTTTTTTTTTCTTGACTATGATTATAATGATGAGTTATTTTTTTTTTTTAATTTCATAGGGGATGGCGTCATGTGAAATGATGGGAAATGGCAAGGGCATTCTTGGTAATTCAGTACATTTCATTGCAAGTTGTAAGCTTCTGTCAAGGGCAATTTCGGAAATTTATCAGTCTTCCAAAGATACGCAATGATGGTTCGAACCAAATGCAGCCCATCATCACAACCACTTAAAATAATAATAATCGATGATTCTATTTTGTTTTTTTTTATAATTTCGGTGTAATAATTATAATTTGTTTGAAAATGCCATCCAAATCTTTATTCCTTTTTTTTTTTTCGTCAAAATCGTACCCATTTGATATTTTTGGAAATTTGATAATATTATTTTATGACAATTTTTTTTTGTAAATTTTTACAAGAAGCGTGCTCAAGGCACACGAGGATAGTGTAAATGGATGAATGGTTAAAAGAGTGTAATAAAATGCAATGAGCCGTAAAGTTAAATCATCGAGCTTCTAAAAAAATGATGGTAGTTGTAATAATTCTGCCTCGCATCATATGGTAAAAGCATTTCATTTTCTTTTCTTTAATCACCTTTTTTTTTTTTAACTATAATGAGCCATTAACGTGACACAATTATCATTAATTTACGTGTTTTCATGTGAATGTGTTACGTTTGCGTGTTCATCATGTAAAATTATTAAATGGGTCGGTGTGATTTTATCTAAATTTATTACTTCAATAATTGTATATTAAATGACGATATTAAATGAATATGGTATTATTTCTTTTTTTCTTCTCTTTGGCACTGTGACAATGCACGAATTAAATGATACACATGATTATTCTCTGACATTAATTATAATGACAAAATAGGATGCAATCCTCCGAAGCAAGAAAGAGTTATAATTGGGCAAGCTTTTATGAATCCCATTTTATATATTACTTTCTATAATATATATATTTATTTATATTTGCAACCCCATTTGAATGTTCTTTAAACCCATGTAAAGGGTAAGTTCTTTTATGATTCAAAGACTTAGGGGGGGTTGGGTTGATATTAATGATTAATAAATGTGAGCCAGTTAACAAAAGATTTTGAATGATATCTATAGTATTATAATTATTATATATTATTACACGTAGGCCATCATTGAAATTGCATTGATTATCAATTTCAGACTATCGAGTGCTCATCATCAATAATCTGAATATTTCCTATTAAAAAAAAACGACAATTTCAATTATTATTTCACACCACCTTTGAATTGAAAGAATTTCCAGCATGAGCCCATGCCGTATGACCTCATTGACAACAAACTATAATAATGAAAAAATGCCTTTTGAATTAAAGATAAGAGAAAATCTATTACAACACTTAAAATATGTAGTTAGAGTTCTTTGTATAGAAAATTATAACAAAACATTAGCAACTTTGAAAAGCAAAGGTTATCAGATTTTATTTGTCTGCCTTTCTTACAACACCATTTCGTAATGAGCTTATTATCACGTGACCTAACTCAAGATGTTAGCAAAAGAAGCCCATAAAGGGTTAGCAAAAGATTAAATTTAATACAACCGTTTTGGATTTTTTCATGGGATGAAAGAGATAAGTTCAAAGAATTCTCTTAGGATGCATAATTGGTTTAATTTACTTCAAGTGAGGAAAAAAAAAAGATTAAACCCCAGAGTAAATAAGTCACCTATAAACCCCAGAGTAAATAAGTCACCTATAGTGTATGATTGATACTATTAGAATAGAAAACTAAATGTGAAAAAATGTTTAATAATAATAATAATGTAGAGATTATTTGTTGAGACAAGTAGTAGTAGAGGCAAGGCTTTGTATTACAAGTTTATCAGTTGGGCTCGAAGAGTTATCGTCCCTATGCCAAGTCCACGTGGCATGGCTCTCATTGGCTACCGTAAACCGCCCGCTTCCAAAGCTCGGATCTCTGTAGGCCGAGATCTTCGGCGGCGGCGGTAAGAACCGTAGAGCAAGGCCTTCGCGGTTCCCTCCGGCGCCTGAGGTGATATAGATCGGACCACATTTGTTCTTTCGATCCTTGTAAATTCGTACCTTATGTTAAAACAAATATGTCATATAATTTACGAATAATGAAAAAAAAATTGTAATCATTTAAAAGAATCGAAAGATTTACTCTTACGTACGAAGCGTTCGTATGCATGGACATGGCCGGCGAAGACAACGTCGACGCCAGCCCTAAAGACCAAATCCTCCAAAGCCCTCTTCATAGCCACGCTCTCAAACTCCCCTTGATGAGCCTCGTTCGAATTGTACCACGGGGCGTGGACCACGACGATCAACCACGGCGTCCTCCTACGGTTGACCCTCTTAAGGTCCGAAACCAACCACTTGTACTGATCCGACCCGGGCGCAAATTCCGTGTAAGAACATAGCACGATGGCGTGCACTCCGGCCGCTTCGAAGGAATAGAAGAGATTCGAAGGGGACCCACTCTCCTGGTAAGGCATGACCCACCTCGCGTTGTAAGAAGTGAACGGTTCGCGGTGGAACCCTTTGACTTTCTCGACGTCGTGGTTCCCCGGCGCGGCCATCCAGGGCCTCTTGTTGGAGTAGGGTTGGATGATTCGACCGAAGCTGTCCCACCAGGGCTGGTATCTGTCGACGACGTTATTTGTCCATGTTAAATGATCATTTTACCTAAAAGCTTAAGCTATGAGTGTGTTTGGTTCATGGAAATCAGTAAGAAAAGGAAAATGAAATGGAAATAGAAAATTACTTTTTATGTTTGGAAGAAATAGATAGGGAAAAGAAAAGAAAAGAAAATCTAAGTTATGTTTATACTTAAAACTAAGGAAAACTAATTTCTTCACCAAGTGGTGAGAAAAATGAGAGAAAATCTTATTAAAATCATTTTTCCTCCAATTTTCTTTTCCACACAACTTTCTTCAAACCAAACACAGTATAAAGGGAATTATTGGAAATAAAAATATGTAAACTCGAAATGTGGTATCCCTTCAAACTTAAGCTTTTATATGAATTGGTCATTTGACATGCAATCAGAGCTGAGACTAAGAGATCAAGGGCAGTGGCGGAGCCACGTTAGTCTGAACCCACGAAAATTTTTCATTTCATTTTTAATAGAAAACACAATAATAAAATACTAATTTATTTATTATAATGGACCCCATTGAATAAAATTACATATATATATATTTACATTAACTTGGAGGTGGACCCGTGGTTGGAATTTCGAGCTCCGCCACTGGTCATGAGTACTAATCCTCACGACCATTCATTTAAGAAAAGTCTACGTCTAGAGGTAAATTAAAAAAAAAAAAGAAAGAAAGAAATAAGACTTGACGTGGGGGATGTGTTGAAAATAAAAATATATAAACTAAAATATAATACACTACATTCAAGTTTAAGCTTTCAGGTGAAGTTTTCATTTAACATGAGTATATCATATTTTAATTTTATATATTTTATTTTCAACGCGTCCCCACGTCTAGACTGATTTCTTTCTTATCTAACCTTAGACGCTGATTTTTTAACTTATGGGTTAAATTTGAAAAGAGCGCATCATATTCTAATCCATCGATTCTAAAATTACCTGTCAGCATAAGACAAGTCCCCTGGCAATAGCAAGACGTCGTACTTCAATCTCTCGACGTGTTCCAACGTCGACACCGTGAAGCCCGTCTGCCCGAGGTCGCCTACGACTGCCAACGTTATCGGGTATTTGGCCGGCGGAGTCTTGAAGTTGAACTCGCGCGACGATCGAACGCCGCAACGGTAGTAATACAGCGTGTCGGGCATTAGGGGCCCGACGACGACGTCGTGGATCTCGCCGGAATCGTACTTGATGTAATGATACATGTTGGTGCTGCCGCCATTGGACTTGAAAGGGTATTTTCCAGCGGATGTGCCGTAGTAGACCGTCGGCGGAGTTGGGAACGTTGTGATCCATGTTATCCTCATGTGGTTCGGACCGCTCAGTGATATGTGAACCTTATGTAGTGAGCAAAAAGGTGAAATAAATATCAAAGTTATTATAGAATCATGTGAAAAATGCAACTTATGTGATCATATTTTATTCCACCTATTAATACATATATATTATATATAGGGTTACTTATTTTTTTTAGTTCATTAATTTAGGATGTATGGCATTATAGGGACAATGAATTTAGGAAATGACATTATACGAAAAACAACATTCAAAATTAAGCAATTTTTGGACATTATACGCTGGAATCCTAAATTTTGTCTCAAATGTTAGGGTTCCGACAAATTTGGAGATGTCATTTTACGGATAATAATTTTCAATATTAAGCAATTTTGGGACAAAATCTAGGATTCCGACAGTATATTGTTCCAAAATTGCTTAATTTTTAAATTTGTTGTCAGTATAATGTAACCCCTATCCTTATAATGTAACATCCTCTAATTACATGACTAAAAATATAATTAACGCTATATATATATATATATATATATATATATATATATATGATCGATTCGTATTATAATGTGTAGTGATTAACATGCCTGTTCGGGGGAGTTGGTAATCTCACGACGGCGGGACGAAGCAAGCATATGTGAAGATACTAAGATGAATGAAAATATGTATAGAGAGATGTTCATACGATGATGAGCCATGTCCGAAAGACGATTATTGTCGAGCTTTGTGTTATTTATGGGGGAGCTGATTTATATGTTTTTTATGTATTAAATCTATGTCTTTTTGTGGTAGTCTTTTTTATTTGTGGGGGCATTTTCATTAATTAAGCTTTATCTACTTTGCTTTGAGGAAAACTTTGCCCATATAGAGAGTATTATGGTTGTCATGTTTATTTTGGCGAAATTTTGAGGTGACGTTATACGGACAATAACTTTCATAATTAAGTAATTTTGGGATATAATTTATGGTGTATATTGTCCAAAAATTGATTAATTTTGAAAGATATTATCCGTATAATGTCACCTCTTAAATTGATGTCCTAATAATGCAATCTTTCCTAAATTACTGGACTAAAAAAGTAATTAATCATAATAATAATAATGAAGTGGGTGATGAGGCATTAAAAATAATGGGAATAAGTACGAGTGGTGGATCCGAGTGGTAAGCGGCTCGATATCACGGAGGAGTAAAAAAAATATGACCCCTACCCCTCCCGATTTAATCATCGATTATGTTGACGTGACATAATGCATCAACAAACAAGAAATCTGAACGTAGTAAAATTCCTCATTATATTATATTATATACTCGATATTTTTTATATTTAAATTCTATCTCTTGCAAGTTGCTATAGCGGCCAATATTGTCTTTTTAATTTCTGGCAGTGCAGTTATCAAGTTGGAAGTTGACTTTTGTGTTCCCATTTTGTTATCTTCCACTCTTGCTGGCTCTAAGTACTGAGTACGACGTGGAAAAATAAGTACATCCCATTATCATCATTACCACCGATCGACGGCATAGTGCGTTGTTTGTGTGCATATTTATACAAATACATATTGTAAGAGAATCTATTGAGAAAATGTCGAGAATAATTCACAAGATAGAGGAAGCCCTTCACATCAAACACATAAGGAAGAAGACCACAAGGAAGAGGAGAAGGCTGAGCACGGCGGACATGGAGAGCACATCGTTGAGCTCATCAAGAAAAAGATGGGCCATAAAAAGAAAACACAAAAGGGTCATCACAAAGAAGGTGGTCATCATGAGGGGCACTACGAAGAGGGTGAAGAAGAGCGAGAAAAAGAAGACGAAGAGAGTTCTGAAGAAGATGATGATGATGACGATGGTGGTGATTTTGAATTTGAGTTCTAAGTTTAATTCAAGGGTTTTCTAAAGTTTATTATGTTGTTTGGCTTTCTTTTCTTTCGACGTAATGGGATGGATGAAGACGTTGTACAAGGTTGTTTTGTGGGATTGAAATGTAATGTTCGTGAATACTAATGAAGACTTGAGGTTTTCTTTTCTTTCTCTTTTTCTTGTAGGATGTACATTTCCATGTATTGAGCTAACGAATGATTGTTATCATTTGTTATTTCAATCAAGAGAAAGGGGAGATTGGTAATAATTGAGAAACATTATAATTCAATCACATAAATGATTATTTTGACATCTTCAAATACATACGAAGGAATACTTCAATCTATAAATATGTAGAATATTATACACACATATATATATTATATATATATAAAGTCAAATATATTGGATAGGAAGTTCTATATCAACGAAATGTACCAATTGTACCATAAGGATGACCAAGCGCACGATCAAGCTGGTCAACGAAGTAGTAATGATGCTAAAAATTGACAGCTATCGACTAGGTCAAGCAGCCGGGCAATAGCTGTTCGGACATGAGACGAAACACATATGTCATTATGATTGAGTCACTTAATCGAAACGTGAGAATTATTCGAAAGATTGCTATCTGCGTGGATTTAGGACGATAAACATAGGCCATGAGGAGTATTCCCGATTCTTGTCCTATAACTGAAAATGAAGTTCATATTCGATTCAGACTTAACTTCGGTCAAATTAGAGAAGTATGTCTTCCGTCGAAAAAAATAATATCAAAGTTGCTATTATATGTTGGTTACAATTTCCATACGCACGTTCTATATATATTCATATATAAAATAATATAAAATATATCGACGGCACATGGGGACATAAAAATGATTCTTTTTTTTATTATTATTGTCAAGACTAGCGTTAGACGCTATGTCCTTAAGATGATATTGTCCCGCTCACAGTGCTTACGGAATACGACAATCGTTTCTCAAGATACTAGACAATTGTCTCGTAATAGGATCACTCCAAATCACGAGACCAACGAACTTATTCAATGATTTTCGGACCCTCGTACGAGTTTGAATATGACATGTCGACGAGAGAAGAAATAAATTCCTAAGATTTCTAAGACTTAATGTATTATTTAGGTGTAGGAAATGAGCAAATGAACCCTATATTTATTAATGTGGCTGGAATATGTTTAAGAGTTGCATCTAACCATGGTTGGTCATGACTTTTCAACACATTCGATACACCTTTTGGTATACGGGTACTTGTGAAAAGATACATATATTTCATCCGAGTTATAATACTTTCATTAAATTAAAATTAATTTCAATTTAGTTTAATTTTTCCAACAATATCTACATACATAAAATGGTGGATTAACTAAAAGTTGACTTTTCACTTTGTGGGATAGAATAAAGGGGGACAATAGTTTCTAATTTATTCAGCCCATTGTTGTCAAACTCAACCTTTAGATCAAAAATAAGGTTACGCTTAAAATAAGATCAATGCATTGCTAAGGATGCTTTTTCAGTTATTACATTTGTGTATGTCTTATACAAGAAATGAAATAAAAACGAGGGAAATAGTGAAAAAGGGAATCATTTTCTTCATCAATTGGCTATTTATTTCCGAAATCAATTACAAAATACAAACCATCTTCATATTGAGGCATGAATTAAACGTTAATCATGTGTTCTTATCGACTAATTATCTTAATTAAAATTACCCAAAACACTTGAGTTAATACCATGCTTTCTCCTCCAATATTATTACATAGTTAGCTCCTCTTCTATACTAGATAAACAGATACACACTAAATCCATGGCCACTAAATCCACCAAGAAAATGGAACAAAGCGGTAATGAAAATCAAGAAACGACGGAGGTGGACCGAAGATTGCCCGTTAAACTTCCCCACATCGGCAGCCTCGTGCTCTTCTTCTTTGCGGTCGTGCCCATTTTATATCTGGCGCATAACTACGACAATAACGAGGAGAAACTAATCGATACGAATAAAAACCGTGCTAGCGTCGAGCGGTGCGACTTGTTCCGAGGCAGGTGGATCTACGACGACGTCTCTTACCCTTATTACAGGGAGGAACAGTGTTCTTTCATGGACTACGACGGCAAATTCTTGTGCATGAGCAACGGTAGGAAAGATACGAAGTATCAGAAATGGAGATGGCAGCCTCATCATTGCAATCTTCCAAGGTATGATGTTTGAAACGTTTATTATCGAAAATAAAATATATAAAATTCAAATAAGAGACGCATAGGTTTAACGGGACGGCATTGCTGGAGAAGCTGAGAGGAAAGAAGCTCCTTTTCGTCGGAGATTCTTTGAATCGAAACACTTGGAGATCGATGCTTTGCTTGGTCGAGCAGTCTCTTCCTTCGTCCTCGGAGAAAAAGTTGATCTTGGACGGCAATTCTTACTACTTCCATACCAAAGTATGACAGACAATTTTTCATGTAATAATAGCAGCTAAAATTATCGAAACAATATATATACATCTGACCCGTCGAACCCTCTGGCGCAGGAATACAACGCGACGATCGGGTTCTACTGGGCCCCATTCCTCGTGGAATCGAACAACGACAATATAGTAGACCACATCGAGCTCGAGCACATCATACGGATTAAGTCCATATCGAAGCACGGCCGACATTGGCTGGATTCAGACATACTAATCTTCGACTCATATGCTTGGTGGTGGAATGATAACATAACAACCTTGTAATAAGGGCCCTCCTCCCCTTTACTTATAGATGAGTTATTACAAACCATTATTTGCTGCTTTTTTCGAAAATAACAGGTGGGGATCATTCGGCAGCAGCGGCGGGATATATAAGAATACGCAGGAGAGGTATCGCATATACGAGGTAGCCCTAAGCACGTGGTCCGACTGGTTAGAAATCCATTTGGACCGAACGAAAACTAAAGCCTTCTTCATGGGTGCTTCGCCACTCCACTTTCAGTACGTTTAGCTTGCATATCTCCCCCTATATATATATATATATATATATATATATGTGTGTGTGTGTGTGTGTGTGTGTGTGTGAATGTATATTAATCGATTCGATAAACGAAACAATGAAGCTGGACGGACTTACACTCGAGCGAGAGCTGTTACGAAGAGTCCGAGCCGAGTCCAAACGATGGTTTTCGAAGGAAGGCCACATACCCTGGATTGATAGAGATAGCCAAATCGACTTTACGGAAGCTTGAGGAAAGAGGGCTAAGGATTGAGTATATAGATATATCACATCTATCTGACTTTAGAAAGGATGCTCATTTATCTATATACCATAAGAAGATCAATGCAAGTAAGCCTCCCATGGAAGAGAATATATTGAGTGGGAGTTTCTACCTGGATTGTCTTCATTGGTGCTTGCCGGGGCTGCCTGATGTTTGGAATGAGATTCTCTATTCTTACATCATGAAGCTATGATTCAGACAAGAGTTTCAATGGAGGGAATAGGAATATAGTATTAGCTTTGTGTTCAAGAACTTACAGTTGTGTAAGAAGTAAATGCTTCGTCTTTGCTTCCTTCTTTGATACAGTCTCTCTGCGTTTATTTCAAGAAAACTGAGGTGAAAAGAAAAAAAAAAAGTTTTCATCTTTGACGAGAATTTTAAGACAGAAAAGCACTAGCCTGTTCGAAAAGCTTAGCGTCATCACTCTCCTCTACCAAAAGCTTAACGACGGGCGAAGTTTGTTTTTTCCGGCGAGAGGAGAAGAAACGGAGGAGGAAGTTAGGGAGTTGGCGGGGAGCTTCACTGATATTCTTTTGGAAGAGCCCGAATTTCAATTTAGTACAGGCCCGGCCCGGCCCGGCACGGTCCAACCTCAGGGCTTTTAATTGATTAATTGAGAATTTTTAGGCACCATTACACTCCCGCCACCGCCGATGGAGCTACGGCTTCTCTCCGACCTCCACCGTTCGTTGGAGCAGAACCCCCACGCTTTCCCCTCGACGGCGACGGTACTCTCACTCATCACCAACCCGCACACCTCTGAATCAGCCCTCGATTTCGTACTCCAAACCTTGATTTCCCACCTCCGAGATCCTTATTCGGTCTCCCTCCTGGCCGTGCTCGGCCGACGAAGTCGCCACATCCGCCACCGCGTAGCTTCCTCCCTACAGCAACACTTAGCTGAGGTCCCCGACCAATCCCTTCCACTCTTTCTCAGTCTCCTCGATGTGCTCGGTGATGAATCGCTATTTTTGACCGTTGGATTCTCGAGCTCTGAGAAGAATAGGAGGTGGGTGTTGAGGAATGTGAATTTGTTTAGCGTGAAGCCGTCGGTGCTGGTCGCGGTTCTTTTGGGGTTTAGTAGAGATCCGTTTCCTTACGTTAGGGAATCTGTCTTGGACTGTTTCGTATCGGTATTGAGGAATAATGTTGTGGTTGAGGATTTGGATATGGCGGAATTTTGCTATTTTCGCTGCGTGGAGATGCTGTTTGATGTTGAGAAGTGCGTGAGGTACTCGGCTGTTAGAGCTGTAAGTTTTTCGTGGTCTCATCGTTTATGCATGTTCTGTCTTTTTGTAGAGTTACACACTTGTTTCGAATGGTATGATGATGATGACGACGACGACGACGACGACTTTTTACACACTTGTTTCTAGATAATTTCCTTATGTGTCGGCTTGGTTTATTTTTAATAGTCCATCGTCGATTCATATGCCTTCGGTCTTTTTCCAGGTTAGTGAGTGGGGACAGTTGCTTCTGAAACTGAGCAATGATCCAGCTAGAAAAGAATGGTCTGATGCATTGTTTGTACAGGTTCGTTTTTTCTCATTGAGTAGTCTGATGTTTTTAACGATCGGTGAATTGTGAGTGAGTGAGAAATGTTAAGAAGATTCTGGGCTTGATATCTGTAGTTCTTTATGCAAATTTACAGCTTTGTTTAATGGTGAGAGACATGGACATGGAAATAAGGGTTGCTGCTTTTGACTCACTTGAAAAGATTGAAACAGTCGCCGGGGATTTATTGCTTCAAACATTATCTAAAAAAGCACTTCCGGCAATGAAAGAAAAATACTTCCCGGGCAAGTACACTGCCAAACTTAATAGAATTCCAGCAACTGCATCTGCTTTTGCTTTTGGTCATGGACTTGAGGATGAATATCACGAGGTATCTGTATCTATGCCGTTTTTAATCATCATATTGGATTACTCATCTTTGAGTGGCATGTTGTGTCTCTGTTCTATGTATTAGTCCGAAAATTCCATTGTTGTTTATATTTCTTGTGTTTGATTATTTCTGAAGAATTAATAAGTGGCCTCTTTGTGTGTTTAAAAGGTGAGGAGATCTGCTTGTTCTGCTTTTCAAAAGCTTTCTGTCCTTTCTGCTGAGTTTTCTGGTGGGGCTGTACACATGTTGATGGGCATGCTGAACGATGATACAGTAGGCGTTCGTTTGCTGGCTTTGGAGACTCTGTCTCGAGTAGCCATGCAAGGCTGTCTCAAGTTGGAGGAATCACACCTAGACATGGTAACTTCTCTATATATCGTAATCTGTCACTGTAGTTGCTTGTTGTAGGGTTAGACGTGATTCATCTTTATATTGTCTGATGCGAACCTTGGGAATTTTAAGTTCACATATGTGATGTAATTATGTTGTTTGTCTAGGCTTTTTTGCCTCCCTCGAGCAGAGCAGCATTTTTATTTTTGGTTTATCGCAGTTTGTTGGCACTTTATTTGAAAGCGAAGCATTGATAAGGTCTGCCACGAGGAAGGTGATCCAGTCAACTAAGTTCCCAAAGTTGGTATTGTTCAAAAAATGCATCAATAGCCTTGTGAAGAACTACGAAACCTATCCAAAGGTTCGTTTTCTTTTCTTACATATTTGCTGTTCGTTACGAAGTTCGCATATATGTGAAATGCCCAAAAGGACACTTGTCGAAATCCAAAGAATATCCATCTTGCGCGGCTTGCACAGTCTGTATCTGGAAGACCTTTCCCGAAATAGATGCAGGGATGTGTATGTCGGCAGTAATAACAATTAACAATATAGGTCTCTTTTCTATATCATTATTATTTTTCCTTATTCTCTATTGCAGGATGAAGCTGACATATTTTCTGCTTTATATAAAATTGGGCATGGTCATGGAAGATATGCAGCACACACTATCCAGGAAATTGCTCAAGAGGTCAGTGGATAGTCTAGGTATGTTTGTTACGCATAAGAAATTTTCTTTCACCAAAAACGATTTTCACTGTAATTTTGTTTGTTAGTTTCATTGTGCAAAGCTTGCATATTAAACACGTCATATCAGACGTACCAAAAAAAATATATATTTACAGATTCATTCAAACAAGCACAAATCTTTGTTCGTGATCACGGCATCACGCAAATACGATTATTGTATTTTATACAAAACATGGGAGCATTAGCCACTTTTAATTTCTCGCAAGAAAAATCCGTGATTATATTGTTCTTATGGCTTCCTCACAACATGTTTGCACCTGACATTCATTATTTTCGAGTATATATCCCGGTTTAAGTAGGTCCTGCTTAGTTGTATTTCTCTGTGGTACCTTGAGGGTAGAAAATTAGTCATCGTCTCTCAGATTAGAGCTTGATATTTTCGTTCTCCATATGCTATTGCTTACTTGACTTTTTCATGATGTGAATTTATACCCTAGTTAGAGCCTTCTTTTGATGGCAAAATGAGCTTTCACAAGCGGAGAACAACCGCATTGCTCGTGCTGGCAATCTCATCTCCAATATCTCTGGAACGACGTATATGCAGCATCGAGCCACAGATATTTTCTTACGCAACTACCATCTTCGGCCAGATATCGCATGCTCTCAGTAACATTATGGACCGAAATACCCTATTGGCTTACTTGGTCCATTGCAGCCGATTCACCTATGCCCCTGCATCTATCTTTTTCAATGAGGAAGCAATTGATCGTCTTCATCCGAAGGTCATTGATATACAGTTGGAGGTAGCTGTTTCTGCAAGCTCTGGCGTCCTTTTCCCCGAGCCGATGAATCTCAAGAAATTTATCAGCCCACATCGTGATGGCCAGCCTCATGATGCCCACGCTGAGGCAAAAACCTGCGCGGGAACTATACTCCACGGTGTTGTTGATTTGTGGGCGCTGATACAACTTGGATGCATAAATGAAGTAGTTCCAACATTGAGGTTCGACTTTCTTACTAAGATTTTGCTGAGTCCGTGGGTTAATTTTTTTTAGCGTATCTGTGAACCATGCATTGCATAGCATCGAAGTCATTGAGTTCCAACCGAAGTTTCTTTAATCATATTCAATATTCCATTAATACAGTTCGAATCATTCTTCTGTGGCTTAAGACGATACTCACTATCGAAACTCTTATCGCACAACGATTAAACACTCGAATGACTTGTCGATAGTTTGTATTTCTCAGGAGTTGGAAGGAAGAGCTAAGGTCTTTTGCCGACTGCTCAACTCAAAACGTCGGCCCCTCAGTTTTTGTTTCAACATACTTGCGCAGCATAAAACTGCTCGGAAAGGTTTGGTCCTTCATTTTCCCGCAAAATTTGCATCCGCGGGGAGTGGTAATGTTAGAGGCCCTCCTGGGCAAAACTGAAAAGAAACTGAAAGAACTGCTGCATAGGTTCACAGGTCTGAGCAGACAGATAAAGGTGCATATACTCGAAATTATGCTCGTTGCTTACACAGTGCGATTAGCCTACGGAGGGACGTGCTATTTCGACGAGTACATGAAAAAAGTTAACATCACACTCGCCCTTGCGGAAAATCTCAGCAGAGAAGCATCAATGGAACCCTCCGATTTCATCACTGCGCTTCAGAACATACCATGCGAGCCCGAGGAAGCAGAAGAAGAGTGCATTGAAAGGGTAGGCCTTTTTCGAAAGTCCCTCAACTCTTTCTCGCTGAGACGTTTCGACTTTCCCGGGGAAATTAAGTATCTGAGCGCAGATTTAGTTGCCTGCGGTGGAAGTTATTTCCAAAATCCTATTCCTTTCATCCCGCGCTTACCTGTCGGAATCCCATTCGATCTTACATTACGTAATGTTTCTCATGAGTCAAGACTGTGGCTTAGGATGTCTTATAGCGAAGAGTCGACCGAGTTTCTATTCATAGACTCGACTGAGCCGAGGAAAACGAAATTCGTAGCGACTTTCTTTGGGACGCCTAGTGCGAAGTATTTTTCGGTGAGGGCTTCTGTTGTTATGGAATGCTCGGATGTGCATGGTGATGTAATAAGCCAATGCTGCGGCGGACCAAAGTGTGAATATGTTCATCTTTGTAAAGAGATAGATGTCCATCTAGCCAATGTGTAATGATGTTATAGTTTAACCATGCTGTCATCTAAATAAAAGTTGAATTTTATTTATGAAGAAAAATTATACATATATATATATATATATATATCTATATACCATCAATTCAATTACTCTTGAAACATGAGTTTATGCTTTTTAAATTGGCTCCTAGAGTTGGTATGAGATCATCTGTGCCCATTTGATGTTCCAATGAGATGTTCCACCAATGAGGTGTTGACACATGTTCATCCCATTATACCAACCACCCCATGTTTAAATAAGATGGACATGTGTCAAACACCTTATTGGTGGAACACCTAATGAGAACATATTATGGGCACAGATGAATCAATCTACCTAGAGTTTGGCATCAATGGAAGTCGCTTTCATTATTAACTAAACACTTTTTCAAAGGCTAACACAATCATGTTGGAGCAAAACAACAGTAACTTACATACGATACGAATGGTATATATAATAAATTACATAGAAAAATAAAAATTAAATTAACGTTAGTGGCATGACATGACATCCGTTGAAATTGCCCACGCCATCGTGACCGTATGCACACGTCAGCATGTGATGAGATAAATCTTTGTAATAGAAATCTCAGGCAGGTGTTTCATTGGTATCAACGACTTATGAGATAAGCAGCATGAAGATATAATGGAATGGAATATTATAATTATTATATCATTTAATGATTGTATAAAGTTTGCTTTTAAATGATTCTCCAAATCTTGGGATGCAACTTGGACAGATAAGTAGGGCCTTTCACTAGCATATCATCAATCGACAATTAACCTCTTGCATTTTTCTCATATGATAAAATCAAATGCTATGAATGTCTTGAAATATTATTTAAAAATGTGATGAATATTTAGCATCTTGGATAATGAATGAGATTTTTCTTTTTACAAGGTTACATATTGTTATAAATCGTATAGTGATGTAGATTAGGTACGTGTTTCTAAATAGCCTTTGAATAATTTCATGGACTATTATTTAGATTAGACTAATGGCTTCCTTTTTTTCTTTATTTTTACTTTTCAATATATGCCATTTCTTTCAATATGATGTCGACCATTTTCTGCAGCAGATTAAATTATGGTTCTCGATAATTTTTACAATAGAGAGAATATATATATATATATATATCTACTCATTATATAATATCATTATTACTCATTTAATGATATATATGCATCATATTGCAATAGATGTTAATGTGTAAACATCACCAACATTATTGGCCAGCCAGAATATTCGATTGTGGCATTTTAATGACTACAGCTGCATGTTCTGTGGAAGCAATTGTGGGCATCCTAGGAACACAACAAAAATAACGACGTTTATTATTTTTTTTTTTATTATCATATCATATTCATGACTATATATATATAAATTAATGGTAGAGGTAGAGCAAGAAACATGTAATAGAAAAAAAAATGACCGCCTATAATAAAAAAAATAAATTTTGAATTATAGTGTTTAATACAGGAACAAAGCCCGCAAGCATCATTATGATGATAGCTTAATTATGGTCCACTTTGCTTTTTTTTTTTTTTTTCTTTATAAGTTGGAAAATAAAAAAGTAAGATAAAGTCCCACAAACTTCCAACTAACTTTTTCGATTTTAATTGCGAGGGATTCGTACAATATGCGTTTCTGCATAAGCTTTCTTTTCTTCTAAGTATTGCTAATCAATACCAATATATATATATATATATATATATATATATATATCTTCGTTGTGACCTTATACAAATAATAACCCATCCTTATTTGCATATGATGAGAGATATAAATAGACTGCAAATAAAAGATCTATCAACCATCTACACACACACACACACACACACATATATATATATATATATATATATATATTATATAGTCAAAGGTTGGTCGTAGAATGAAAGAAGCAATAACTTTGTTTGTAGAGAATTAAGATGAGTGTGGTGAGCAAGATGGAGAAGCAGGGCACGTGCATTGCTAACTGATCATCGTCTTCATGCACATAGCATAGCATAGCTTAGCATAAATCGATGATGTAATAAAAATAATCAAAGTTAGTTAGTTCTTCATGTGCCCATCTTCCCCATCATGACCACTCTATCTTATTATTAATATATATATATATATATATATATATTTGTGTCTATATTTTATGTTTACATATGCAGGTATCAAATCGTGCCATGGCGTTCTTGCCTTATCTCAAGAAAGCTCAATTTCCAGGTAACTATGCTTACATACATATATATATGCAGAAAATTTTGTATCAAGAAAATTTTATGTATAAAAAGAATGTAAATCTGTGACATGCATTTTTCCTTTGAGAAAGTAGACTGGTCACCTTCAGCTCAAGGGTCTTTGTCTGCTAACCTTGATTTCTAATTTATTTATTTATCTTTTAATTTCTTGAATTCAATGATTTTCTTCAGACTCATCTTGATCTGATCAGTTTGATTAAAAAATAGTAATAATAATCCTTATTTTCCATTTTGACAAGAAATAAGGGTCATTCATTTCTCCTCTCTTCATGATGTGCATTATTCCACCCCTCCCTACTATTCATTAAATATGTACTTAAAATAATCAAGGAAAGCAATCATGTAGAAATTTATATAATTTTTATATATTTTCGCAGGCGTAGAAATTCTATCGACGGCTTGGAACTTACATAGTGAAATGTATGAAAATTCAGTAGTTGTGTCACTAAATAAACAAGTTTCTTTTCAATGAAAATAATAAAATAATAATAATAATTAAATGCTAAAAAAGAGGTGGATGTCCATCGATATCATATTTAAAACTTCGAATTCTTAATAAATATCTGACCAGATCTGTCTTTAAAAGAAGAGAAAAAAAGAATTGTTTTAATCTCGATCTTGTAAACCCCTTTAAAAACCCTTTTTTTTTTAACAAGAAAATATCAATATATTCACTCCGAATTTATCTTTATGTAATATCATATATCCTTTATATTTCGTAATATCATATATCCTTTCTAACTTTTTTTTCCTTCATAATATCATATTTATCAATATAAAATCTATTCACTCCGAATTTATCTTTATGTATTTATATATACATATATATATTACAACATTTATATAGAATTTAGGTCGACATGTGTTTAAATGCTAAGCCAACCTAACATTGAAACTTATTGTTGTACGAGGAAAAGTGATAGTGAGAGATATCTCACAGATGATTTCCTAATCAAGATAGAATTCAACACTTATGAAGCTTTGAAGGAATTAAAAAGATATTTTTATCTTACCAATTATTTCGTTCTAATTTAAATCCATCCGTTCAATTGAACTGTCAAACCTAATCTCACATCGATTAAAAAAAAAAAAGTTTATGACGTGCATATAAACATATAAACTTAGTGTGCTACTACAAACCAAAATGTGATTAGCATATGGACAACGTACTTAGAACTCAGTTGCGTGTGGTAATTAAATCACTAGCATTTAAGTATATGTTTGGCGTAATTTAGGAATAACTTAATCAAGATAATTACATTTTTAGAAATTAGGTTAATATATATTTAAGTTTTGGGCCCCCTATTGGGACTAAACGCATATGGAAGCTCACTTAGAAAATAGGTCTTTCTTGGTGCTAATATTGAATTTTCTTTACGAAAGAAAAAGAATTCGATTCAATAAAAAAAAGAATTTAATTCGATTAAAAAGAAATTTCTTACAATTAATTGAGTTGTCAATCTTATTTTATTTTATGTTATGGTTCTTTATATTGTTTAGGATAATGATTTTCCAAGTGGCATTAATGTGTGGTTGAATTGAGGTCTCTATTGCTATTGCATGGGACCCACGCATCAATTTAAAATTTTCTAACACTTTCATTGCCCTTTGAATTATTGTCCAAATCCAAATCATAAGTCAGAAAAGTTCTTAATAAATACATCATTTGTCAACATATAATAATAAAATTGGAGTACAAATTCACGGGGTGCTACAAAATTAATCCGACATATAATGTTTGACTAGTAGTTTTGACCATTGTAAATTAAATCAAATAATTTTCTAAATCTAATTAACGGTCTTTATCCCAATATATAAACAACAAATATGCCCGCGGGTTGGTCGGTTCGGGGCAGAAAAGACCCATGGATTCAGAAATGAATATGAAAATCCAAGAACCCGCCCTGCCCTAGTAATATATCTATTTTATCTATTATATTATTGTAGAAGACATGGTAATAACTCTCAACTTAGTTGCTATGTCAATTTTATTATGTTTAATTACGATTTGATCCTTATATTTTAATTTATTCTAATCACATCCCAATAAATTATTTTGTCTTTTATATACTTCAAAATATTTTTTTTAATTAAAATTTATTATAATGTCATGTATTAAATATTTTAAATTAAAAATACATATTAAACTATAAATTTAAGCAATATATTTATTTATTAGAGTACACGCATAGAGTGTGCTTAAAATACTAGTTCTAATTATTAATGCATAATGATATTATTATCACTAGAATTTATAATAAAAATTTAAAATAGATAATAACACACTAATATCATATGTTGACCAACACGAAATGCAATTTATTATGAACTGAAAAAAAAATTTTATTATATGCAATTATTTCATGAATTACTAAAATGCAGAATCGTAGATATTTATTTTAGAATATTATCATGTGAGGAGTAGCGTAGGGAAGAAAAAGATGACTATTGCGAAGATTGTGACATATATACTATAAATAAATAAATAATAAATAGAAAATTCAAACATTTAGACATTTGTACTAAAAGAATATTATTAATATTTAATTAATGTAATAATCCACTTTTCTGTTAATGGGCAGCGAATATGGACCACTGTGTTTGGACGCGAGTGTCGTAGTTAGTAATAGCCGTAATTAAATATATATATATATATATATATATCCGAAAATAATAAATAAAAAAAACAAAAATAAAACCTAAGCGAGAAAAAGGAAATGCTTTGGTACACGAAGAAGCTAACCAAGAAAGGAACTTTTTTGTGTGCGTTTTCTTGCGAGGGGTTGTGTTAGAAAAACGTAGGTATTGTTGCTTTCAATGATGTATGGAGACCATATTAGTGAAGCCCACGAAAAATTATTGAGGTTCTTGCCCTGATTATCGCTGTCTCCTTCGAATCATCGGCATAAAAGAGATAGAAGGGTTCACAGAGAGAGATATATATAGAGAGAGAGAGAGGCATGATTTCATCCATGGCTTCAATCACATCTTCTTCTTCAGCTACTGTGAGGGTTGATAAAGCTACAAGCGAGTTCTTGATTGGGCCCGATTGGACCATGAATATTGATATCTGTGATGCTATAAACTCCAATCAGATGTATGTCTTAAATTTCTGTTCATCGTTATTTTTTGACCCTTTCATGCAAAGTTGACTTCTTTTTCTCTCTATCATATGTCGAAATTGCATATGGGTCTCTGGCAATTTTGTTTTTTGTGCTTAGTTTTTTCAGATAAGGTTGTCCTCTGATTGATGAGTGTTTTTTTTTTTTTATCTCTTGTGGAATTTTGATTTTGTATTGTCTGTTTGTCGTTAATTCTATGTTTTCAAGTTGATCCCTTGGTTCTTCCTATGTCTTATTAGGGGATGCTAGACTGTAATGATTCTTAAATTTTAAGGCGTAATAAACAAAGAAAAATCTGTTCTTTCATGTTGGATTATGTGGTATTACAAAAAGTCGAAAGCTAGATGCTAAAAAAGGGCCTTTTCTTGGATCTGTTTGCCATTTCTTTTTATTATTGTTGATGTATATGGTGGTGAACTTGGCTTGGATTTTATGTGTCTGTGTTTAGGCTTGCAAAAGATGTCGTAAAAGCTGTCAAGAAACGACTGCAGCACAAGAAACCGAAAGTTCAATTACTCGCTTTAACGGTAATAATTTTGTGTATTATGGCTCATTACAATACCTCTGTAGTAACTAAAGCATTGCTTTTGATGTTCCGAATTGATGATTTTACTTGTAGAAATTTAGCTGTTCTCATTATTGTTGTTATCGTCGATTGAGTTGATACCTTACCTTTTTTTTTTCTTTCCTCAGCTTCTTGAGACGATGGTTCAGAACTGTGGGGATTATGTGCATTTTCAAATCGCGGAAAGAAATATACTGCCCGAAATGGTCAGGATTGTAAAGAAGAAGGCGAGTAAAATTCTTATCATTTTTATTTATTTGTTTTGTTTTCCAATTCCATCAACTTTCCATGAAAAATGTTCGATTGGCTCATTGATTATCTTGTTCGGAGCAGACGTCTCGGATAATCATAGGACGATGATACTGTGATTCGTGTCTGTCCTTAAAAAATTCATTCAATCTTTTTCTGTCTTTTATTATCGTCTCATTTGCGATGATTCTGTGGGCTAACGAACTCTTTTATTTTATTTTATTTTTTCATTGCAGACGGATATGCAAGTACGCGACAAAATCTTGTCATTGCTCGCTTCTTGGAACGAAGCATTCGGTGGATCCAGCGGAAGATATCCCCAATATTACATGGCTTACGAGGACTTACGAGTAATCAATTGTTTAATCTTTCAATATATATATATAGATATATATACACACCTCTCTCCCTTCGATTATGATTCTGATTCCACATATAGCCATTGGCATCATATCATTGGCATGAAAATTCTATTGCTGGGCTGTAGATTTTCTCCCAACGTTAAAAGATCCGTTCTTTCTTCCTCGATTCTCTTGCAGCGCTACGGTGTAGCATTTCCGCAGGTTTTGCCTTCTTCAGTTCCCATTGCAACACCGCCTGCATCTAGGCCAGTAGTATCAAGACCTCCTCAGCCAGGTTATGGCATGCCGAGCAGCTCTTCGTCTAGACTTGATCAAGTTATGGCAGCTGATGACAGTTTAAGGTTTGTTTCATACAACCTAAGTTGCAAGATTCAGCTTTCATGGGACTTTGGATATTTATATAGTGAAATTCTTAGTTTTTAATGAATTTTCTCTAACGCTGCGTAGTTTATCAAGCATAAGTTCGATGCGCGAGGTTACGGATCTGTTGGCTGATATGTTGCTGGCTGTTGATCCACACGATCGCTCGGTAAGTACTTTTTTTTATCACCTTTTAAAAATAAACGAATATCATGTTTACTCCGTGGTTTGTATTTATTACATGGACAGGCCGTAAAAGACGAAGTAATAATAGACCTCGTGGAGCAATGTCGTGCGAATCAGAAGAAATTGATGAAGACTTTGACGTCGACAACAGGGTTCGCCTTTTAATTTATAATTTCCGATTCTTACACAACTTTTTTTACTCGCCCTTTAGCGAAAAAGATCGAAAATAAAAATTAATCTTTTTTTTTTCTCCGTCTGTAATAGGGACGAAGAACTTCTTGCACATGGTCTTGAAATGAACGATAAGATACAGACCTGTGCTTGCAAAGCACGATGCGATAGCTTCTGGTTCGCCGTTGCCCATCGATGTAATAAATACGAATCACGAAGCGTCAGTTAGTCAGGGGATTACGGTTAGTCAAGGTATTAGCCTAAAATCTGTTGAAGTTAGTGCAGTGGGGGCTTCGACGGTGGACGAGAAAGCTCCTGCAAAGGATGTTACTGTGCGTAAATCTGTAATCGATGAAGACGAAGAAGATGACGATTTCGCCCTTTTGGCCCGAAGGTAACTAACTAACTAACTAGCTCTCTTTTTTAATGCAAAGATGGGACATATTACAGAAAAATGCCACAAACTCTCTTTTGTCTCAATGCAGACATTCGAAAACTAACAGCAGTGGCACGGCGGCTTCTGACAAACCCTCGAGTCCCGCCTCAAGCTATGCGCTGGTCCCAGTTAGTAGCTACCCTTCGACCACACAAACCAAAGACCAAGACATTATAGACCTTCTCAGCCTAACCTTATCAACCGAACAAACACCTCAGACACACACTTCTCTACCTCACACCGTGGGTCAGGATCACATGCCTGTGAATGAAGATATTCGAGGGCCTTTGTTTTCTAACAAAGCGTACCCTCAAACCCAAAGTTTAGGCTTCAACAGTTACGTAGCACCGTGGGCTAGAACTCAGCAGCCTCAGACGCAAGCTCAAGCTGCTCATCAGCCCGAGGCTCATACATACCCGAATCTACCATCTCAACAACCTTTATACAGATTCGGGCACACACCGCAAAACCAAACGGTGTTCCCTACCCAACCTCAGCAATTCCAATCTCAACAAGAAGTCAAAAGTCAACCACAGTCAGCTTACGTGCCACAAGAAGTCAACCATTATCCTCCTCCTCCTTGGGCTACGACTCCTCATTACTACAACAGCCAAAGCTCTGTAGTGAGACAGCCTTATACGTTCTCAAATCCTACATGCCTTCATCATCTAATAATAGCTTTGGTAGTCCGAGGTCTCCTGCCCCTAGTGTTGGAAATAAGCCCTTTATTCCATCGTATAGGTTGTTCGAGGATCTTGATGTGTTTGGTACTGGTAATAACGACGCCCGACTCAAAGCTGGGAACAGTGCGTCGACTAGTTTGTCTGGATCTACTAATAACAATCAGAGCATTGTATGGGGAAGAAAGTGAGAGCAGTCATATGGTATGGTATTAGATAATATGATCTCATATCTGTTGGTTTTATTTGGTGTACAATCTTTCTCCTTTTCCCCCCTTTTTCCCCTCATTTGGATAGTTCTCCAAGAATCTGATTTCTGTAGGTTTTAGAGTAGTTTTGATCTGAACATAATGCTTTCAGTTTGAAATAACAGAGGATGAAATAAAAATGCTGTTGATTTGATTGTCTCTTACATATGTATGTAATAGTTGGTCAGTATGAGAGAATATACAAGGCTGTCTAAACTTTGAACTATGTTTAAACCTCTTACATTACAGTATTTCAAAATTTGCGAAAAGTAAGGTTGAGTCGGCCGGGACGTAGATTTACACTCTCGAGTAAATCCCGAGGAGCTGTATTTGAAAGAATACTCTTCACCCCATGGTATATAAGCCTGGATTCACCACCAAATACCAACACATCGCCAGATTCAAGCAAAACCCGATGAGCTTCGTTCTTGTCTCTATTATCACCATATAAGAACTCAGCCGAATCACCGATCGATACAGAAACAACGGGCAAGCCCTTCTCGATACTCGCTCGGCTTTCATCACGATCCTTAAAGAAAAATGATAAAGTTATGATTTTTTTTTTTTTTACAAAAATCAAGAAATGTTGCCAGACTGACCTGATGGAGACCGAGTCGGCCATTCGAGGTATAGAAGTTAACTATACACACATCGGGAGACATTAAGGGCAGTATCTTGTCGACGTTTGTGGACAGTGCGTCTCTTTTTATTACATCGTGCGAGTTGTTGAGTACTCTTGCAACTAGTTCGGTGAACTCGGGAGGGAGCGCAGGTGGTAGGGTGTTGTCGTAGGAGCGTGTTTTACCGTACTGTCTTGTCTGAGGATCCCAGTCTAGGCCCAGACACATCATGTGGAGCCTCAGCTTTGCACCGTCGTTATATCCGGGTCGGTAGAACCCGCCCGGCCCGCGACCCAATTCTCGACACTTCCTCACAATTTCAACCTGCGGAAAAGATGGTGTCTTGATCACTAAAGAGTAAAGACAACAAACACTCAATTTAAGTACATATTCGAAAACACAAGAAATAACCTGCTCTGAAAGAGATATATAATGCTTGAACAACACCATCCCCGGCCTCAAAATCCTCCCAGGCTCTAACCCCACATTATCATCACTTGGAAAGAATATTCCACTATTTTCTTCGCTCCCGCGACTTCTCGGGGCGATGTCTTTCCTGGGCTCGTCGCCGAGGTATATATCAAAAGGTTCGTCTGCATTATTGGCTTTACCAAGTTCGTAATGAGTTCGTCGAAGCTTTTGATTCTTGGAAACAAAAGATGAAGGAGTATCCCCTTTCCAGGTTCTTTGTAGGTCAGACGGCGTCTCAACTTGCGAGAAATGAGTGCTTGATTCTACTCTGCTTCTCCTTTTATGTTTAGGAGTTGAAGCACAATGATAAGAAACCTCCTCGGATTCATTCGCCGATGGTGGCCGTTTTTTCTCGCCGCCTTCCATTTCAAGCTGCAAACATTTCCATCTCAGGCAACATAGTATTGTTAATTCTGGCAGAATTAATTTGATCAGTTCGCAAAATTCTCAACACGACAACGATAGTTAATTTGACACAGTCATCAGACAATCGATTTAAACTGTGCCAAAACCGTTGGTTGACATGAATATCAATACACATTAATCTCTGACACTTAAACTTAGTATGAAGACGAAGACCTACACTTTGTAAAACATATGCACAGCAGCTTTTCGACGAAATGACAGAGAAAAAAAAAGAACAAATTCAAATGAATTGAAGAAAGAAAGAAACTATCGACATGAAGTGGGAAGTGCATTAGACAAAAAAAAAAAAAAACTCACCTTTTTCCGTGGGGTATCTTCAGGTCCCCATTCGATTCCTCTGTTACTCATTCTTCCAAGAGAAGAAAATTTGTAAAACGAAGAGAAACGCAGGGCGGCTAATGAGGTCCCACGGTATGAACATAGATACATGAATCCTCGATCAAGATATGCTTGGAAATCAAATCCCTATGTCGATGAATCTGCGTCGTATGAGTGATTGATTACCTCGCAAAACAGTTCTTAAGAAAAGTGAAGCAATTCTTATTCTTAAATACTGTTTCACTCCCAAAAGTGAAGCCAATTGGGCTCTGCCTTTTATAACATCATCGTTCGTATGTTGCTAATTATTGCGAAATTTATATCTTGGGCTATATTTTTCGGGCTCCATTGAATATTCATGCAATCTTTAACTTATTTTATTATATGAGGTTTCAAACTTGTATGATGTCCTTACTTGGCTAATTGATCATATTACATAGTTTAGTCTGAACCTCATTGTCGACAATGAAATAATCCCCGACTTTCAGCTTCACTGATCCCACGGGCCTATATCACGTCCCAAGTCAACACAGACTTTACGATAATCAAAGACTACAAATGGATTCTAAGACCTCCACTTAGAAATGTCATGAACATGCCACTTGATATATCCTTGGAACCTCCATTTTTATGTTACTTACATAATATATGTACATACATGCAATTTATGTATACATTTATCCATTATGATTCTTCAATCACTTATACATTATATATATAGTTTGAAATTTGCAATTTGTGATAAACTAAAAGAATAAGACATTTTGTGGTCATGACTATGAACGTGTGGACCCTAATGATTGTGGTTGCTTCAAATAAAAACCATATTCGTTTTGTTGATCACATTAAAGATCTATAATTTAGATGTGTTATACCTCTCATAGTGTTTGTCGTATCATTAAAGATCTATACTTTTGTATTAAATTGCAATAATACATTTGTCAGTGATGATTATTTATATGATTGTCCCTTACTTCCTTTGGTTGAAAGTACTGAAATTCCATTTTAAAACATCGGAGTTAAATTCGATGGTTAGTTCTTTGTAATGCCACGTCGTCGAGAGTAGTTGAGTTCCCATCCATAAGATTTAGATATACTCATCAAATCAACATAATGCAATGCATTTGCAATCGAACATTATCTTTAAATTATTAGCCATCCGAAACGTCGCTTAAGTGACAATATTATAAATTCGAATCACTAAGTAAACCAATTTTCAATACTATATTTGAAAATCGTCAAAACAAGTCCCTAACTTCACATGACATAACAATTTTGGATTCCGATCATTTTTCAACAAAATAAGTCGGGATAAATTGATGATCAGAATATGGTTTTCCGACTCAATTATTAGCCGTTGGATTGTAGAATTGATGCGATCAATGCATTCGTGAGTGCTAGTTTGCCACCTTTAAGCTTTGCGACTTATAGTTGATATATATCAATAAACAGGTAAAATTATGAAATTGGGTCATTAAGTATGCTTGTTTTCGTTTTTGGGTCACAATGTTTGATAATTGCAAAAGTAGGTCACTAACTTTGTATGTCAAAATAATTTTGGTTTATGTTTTCAATTTTGGGTCACTAAGTATATATTTTTCGATTTTGAGTCACTAAGTATCAATTTTTTAATTTTGGGTCACTCATTTGGCTTATTAAAAATTGACATTGAAAAATTAATACTTAGTGACCCAAAATCGAAAAATATATACTTAGTGACCCAAAATTGAAAATATAACCCAAAATTGTTTTGACATACAAAGTTAGTGACCTACTTTTACAATTATCAAACATAGTGGCCCAAAAACGAAAACAAGTATACTTTGTGACCTATAATTATAATTTTGCTATCGATAAACATGAGAAGTACATATTATCATACATATACATATATATATATATATATATATATAGATGAAGAAGAAGAAGAAACAATGTCTCGTGATATCTGAGCGAGATATTAGAGAAAGCCGTGTATGGTAGGTTGCAATTATATGTAATGTAATGAAGACGACTCATCGAAATAAGTGAAGGCAAATTATTTTGTGTTTGTAGTAAGTAATATTAGCTTAGCTGTCCAAATATATATAATGCCTCCAAACGCTTCTCACGGGGGGTTCTGTAGAAACGAGCCTCTTTCTTACTACATAAATTATAGCCCTCATCTTTTTGTCTTCTTATTCACATACACACAACAAATTTCATTCGCTCTAAATTTACCAAATTGTCCCACCACATATACTTTTATTTGCTTGTAATAACCATACAAATCCGAGTCAAATTTGAACTCGCCGTCGGCTATATATGTATCGCCTCAAGTCCGCACAATAAGATACTCAAGGAGTCCAAGCGAAATCGAACTCTTAACCTTCATTCATAGGGAGATATCATGAATTCAGCCACTTGACATATCCCTTAGGGGTTGATTTGGTTTTGTCATTCGCAATGAACATTACCATGTTTGTACAAAGCATTTTATAAGGACGAACGTGAAAGAAGAAAAAGGGATAGAAGTTTCACAAAGTGTAATTACAAACTCTGTGGTTAATAGTAAGTATGCCCACTTAAACCCTAGCTGGAGAACGAACGTAATAGCATTATTATCCCATTACTATAGAAAAACCTAATATTATGATTTCTTTTCTGTATGTAATATGTTAATAGTGTATTTCGAATAAAGAATTAGTTTAGTTTCGTGTAAAGATTTTCCTTTTCAATACCACGAACTCCAATTATAAATTTAGAAAAAAAAAATTATTATTGAAGGTAAAAAGACCTATCCTATAAAATACAGAAATGACTTGATATCAAAAGCTCTTCTCATCTCTCACGTATGGACATTATAGTTGCTAACAAGTAATGACAATAGAATGGAAACAAAGGTTTCGAAGTCATGAAGAAGCCTCCCACATATTATTATAATGCCAAGTAAGAGTATTACCTTCTTAATTTAGTACAAGGTGATATATTGCCTCGTAGGAAAGAAATAAAATGAGAAATAAGCACAAATGGAGGGCAAACTTGTCCTTTTACGTAACTGTATATACAGATTATGACGTCACATTCTCCTGTGAAACTTGTGGCATTCATGCAGCAAACAAACAAAGGCAATCAAACATCACGATTTATATTAGTGCTATCAAGAGTTCCATCTCATATTACTCAGCCCTTTTATACTTATCGTCTCTGTGTATTGAAGATAAGAAAGACGGCTAATATGAGCTCGAGGAATCGAAATAAAGAAGCTCTTTATGATCGGCTGCGCTCTTTTACCAATTCTTCTGCGGTGGGATTTTTCGAACCTATCGTTTGTCCACATATATGAATATTTCTGGCTATTATTGCTCGACGGTTTCTGTTATTACAGGCTTATGGTTGATTATGGAATAGCTGCTTATGTGCGTAGTATTTCTTCTTCTTTCATGTTTATCATATCATCAGAATTCTATGAATGGTTTTATCTGCTTTCGATGGCTTGGATTCGTTATGATTTTCATCCTAGATATCTTTGAAATTGTTTTTTGGTAATAAACCCTATTGATTTTAGATTGAATTCTTATATGTTGCTTTAGACTGTGTTTGATGCTTCATTTATCCTTTTTGCGAAAATTCAGGTCCATCAAAATCTAACATGATGATTGAAATTGAAGTTCTGTGTATATCCAAATTCAAATAAAATGATTGAACTCTTTGAAATAATTTAATACATGTATTCAACATAAGATGTAATGATGTAAGAAAAACTGAACAATCTTGTATTCTTAACAGGCTAACAAAGCATCCATATTGGTCGATGCGGCGAGGTACATCGAAGAATTGAAAGAAAGAGTAGAGAAACTAAACCAAGACATTACAAGCTTAGAAAGCTCGAGCCAAGAAGATACTGAATTGCCCGCGGTATTTATAAATATTATATGAATTCACTTCCATATAAGTACGACTCGATAACCAAACCTTAGTAAACATGTCCTTATACGATTTTGGATTAAGTGGCTTGGACTGCGAATGTGTTTAATATCACTTCAGCAGGTTAAAGTTGAAACCCTAGAAAAGGGTTTTTTGATAAAGGTATTTGCGGAGAAAAACTGCCCGGGTTTGCTCGTATCGATTCTTGAAGCTTTCGAGGAGTTAGGCCTTGAGGTACTCGATGCTAGGGTTTCGTGTTCGGATAATTTCCATCTTGAAGCTGTTAGCGAGGTAATAACGACATTTTTAGTTAAGTAATCCCAAGTGTATATGATTTTTTTCATACATCTATCGAAGTTTTACGATCGTCAAGATAACATCTTGCACCGTATTTATATATTGCAGGGTGAAGGACAATCTGAGAGCATGAATGCTCAGGTGGTTAGACAAGCAGTAGTTCAAGCAATCAGAACTTGGAGCAAGAAAAATGGGCAAGATTGATTCAATCTCAATCTTTAAATTAGTTAAATAATTATACATAATAAAACCTCGTTTTTTTTTTAATCGATGGGGCGAAGATCAGAAGCAGCCGAGAGGAAGATTTTAGCAATGAAAAGGGTTTCTGAGATGATAAAACACATAGAATTATTGTGTCGTATATGTTACAAAGTTTGTAATGAGCTTGAAGAACAAGAAGTTTGTAAATGAGTGAGAAGCCACTCATCTTTCCTCAAGCATGTTTAAACAGAAACACTGATGTGTCGAACTTAGTTTCAAGTTATCTTTCGACAATTTTAAGATTGTTTTCCTCAGGTTTGTATTGTGTGATGATTATTGTCTACTGTGGAGTAAATGGGATGGGAATGGAAATAGATTGAGACAGGAAAAAGAAAAAAGAAAAGTGTGTGATTGATTAAAGGGTCAATTCGGGTGGGTCTGGGCAGAGTACAATGTGGTATTTTACGGGTCGGGTTGGATTTGACACCATTGATATGAGAATTAGGTTAATAAAGTCAACTTGTATCTATTTAGTGGGCTATTTGTCCAACTTCGAGACCAATAAGCCTAAATAATATTCTGACCATAATATTTCAGATAATGTCCGAAGACTCGGCGCAAGTCCACGCTTAGATTGTTTTGATTATAACGATATAAACATAATTCAGATAATGAACCTTAATGCCCTCATCTCTAACTTTGGTATCAAAGGTTTCAATGCTAGGGAATTGGTAGCCACTCTCAGGTAATAAAATATATACATATTAATTAATAAATGATAACTCATATAATCAATCTAAGCATCTATAGTTATAAAAATGGCCACTTTTATTCATCTCTGTGCATGATGCCTATATTTTCTGATAATCAATAAGGGTTTCTCATCAATATCTTATATTAGGGCAGGCGAGGTGCGCAGTGATCCGTAACAGAATATACAACGAGCCAATGAACGCAACATTTGCGGCGAGAGTACGAATAAGGAACTGTCCGCAAAATCTGATGCCTTTTTAGACTCAACCCCGAAAACAACTATTACGTAAACTTGATCAATATCAGCAGAAGTGCTTCACTCGGATCAACAGCTCTTCAGCAATGGCTCGACCGACGGGCAAGTGCGAGCTTATTACAGCACGAACCCTACTTTGTTTTTCAGCGACTTTGCCAATGACATGGTCAAGATGTCGAGCCAGCTGGCTCTAATGGGCAGGTCAGAAGAAACTGAGCCCTTTGAGGGTTAATTGAATTGACTCAATAAGTGTTGTCTAAATTACATCAAATTCTTGAGGTGGGGATCCAAAAATAAAAAAAATAAAAAAAATACGTTGAATAAATGATCTATATGGGATAATTACGTTCAAGATCTCTTTTTGATATTTAGGGTTTTGACTTTCTATAACTATGGTGATTAAACATGTGTGAGAACTTATTATATATGGTAAGGTCATAAAAAGTATGAATATCATCAATCGTAATTTCAAACGTATTTTACAAATGTGAATACATGGTAGACAATTGAAGAAGACGAAGTCAACTCTTACTATAATTTTATTGCAACCGATATAGTGAAGAACGTACTGTTGTAGCAGTTGAAGACTATATATTGCATTGGTTTGAAATTAAATCTCTAATAATTAGCATATTCTTCACAAACAAATTAAAATAATGTATAAGGGTCCACAGTTGGTGGTTCTATTATTTTTTTTATTATTTTTATATTATATGATCTAGTTTACTACTTCCTAAAATTCAAAGTGGAACGCACCAAGTAAATGTATTACCAAATTATATATCTATCATCGAACGACCCATTCAAATATAGTGCTATGCTTCCCCAGACAAGAAGTTTTCTGACATATTAAATGATAGCCTGCCGCCATTTGTTTAATACAATGCTGGGAAATATTTCAAACTTATTAAACCTACTCCAAACCGTGATTAAATTAACTAATAAAAACGTCATTTTCTAAGAAAGTTTCACTAGAGAAAGTTTCATCACCTACTCTAATCACTGCGTTGTCTCAGTCCATTAACCAATATTATTACCAATCCATGCCTATATATATATACTTGCTAAACCAGCCCTAATGATCATCATCGAGCAAACTAAATTCTCATTACAAAAAAGGTTTTATTGCAGCAACAAATATGGCTCTTATATCGTATCTTTCTGCTTTAGTCATACTATCATTAGCAACATTAGCATTGCCTGCTTCTTCTGATCTATCTCCATCTTATTACTACGAAACATGCCCACAAGCCTTGCCAGCAATCAGACGAGTCGTCGAAGAAGCCCTAATGCAAGAACGACGCATGGGAGCCTCTTTGCTGCGTCTGCATTTCCACGATTGCTTCGTCAATGTATGAACATGGCATTGTGTATTATGTTTTTAGTGTCAATTTTTCTTGAGTTAGTGTTTAATTCGAGCATGCGTGCTTTGGTTATTACAGGGATGCGACGGCTCGATCTTACTAGATTCCACGTCGAGCTTTACCAGCGAGAAATTTGCCGGGCCTAACAACAACTCAGCCAGAGGGTTCGAAGTCATCGACAGAATCAAATGGGAGGTGGATAGGGTTTGTGGCCGCCCCGTGGTGTCGTGCGCTGACATTTTAGCTGTTGCTGCTCGTGATTCTGTCGTCTTGGTAAGTGTCTAGCCTATTATGTGTGCTTCCATGTAATAATAGTATACTAAATATTCTGGTAATAATAATCTGTGTTTCGTTTGTTTGTTGCTGCATATACAGCTCGGTGGACCCTCGTGGGAGGTAAAACTAGGAAGGCGAGACTCAATTACGGCAAACATAAACCTGGCCAATGCGGATATCCCCGCACCGTTCATGGACTTAACCGCTCTTATCCAAACGTTTGGAAGGCAAGGACTGAGCTTGAAAGACCTAGTTGTCCTATCGGGCGGACACACAATAGGGTTTTCTCAATGTCGAAACTTTAGAAACCGTATCTACAACGAATCGAACATAGATTCTGAATTTGCCGAGAATCAGCGGAGAATGTGCCCGGCCAGCGGCGGAGATTCTAACCTTGCGGGATTGGATTCAACTTCTGGGGTTTTCGATGCTAATTACTACGGTGGCTTGAAGGAGAAGAAGGGTTTATTACATTCTGATCAGCAGTTGTTTAATGGGAATGCTGAGACCGAGGCCCTTGTCCAAACTTACAGTGAAGACTTCGATGCTTTTGCGGAGGATTTCGCCAGTTCGATGATTAAGATGGGTGATATAAAGGTGCTGACCGGCGAACAAGGCCAGGTTAGATTCAACTGCAGAAGGGCTAATTGATTTTGAAAGATGATATGTAATGTATGAGATCATTTATTCCATCAGTTCTCATTGTATTGGTTTTGCATTGTTTTTGTATCTGAATTTTGTTGGAAATAAAAGCTCAAAAGCTCTTCAATACACTTTCAGCTGTCATTAAAACTAACTGTAATAAAAACACATATCTGACTCATAATTAACCGTCACAATTAAAACCTTAAAATTAATCAGATATCAACCCCTAACAATACCCAGCAAAGCCTTCTTCAAGATCAAGACAAATCTGTAGTGACTTTTTTCTCCATTATGCATAAGGCCGCTTCTTACCATACGAAAAAGGAGACAACGATGGCGATTAATAGGTAGAAGAATAAGGAGAGAAACAAGCCACATGTACTTTCCTGGGATTAATCCTCCTCAACAAAGTGTGAAGAAGCTGAAGTTTAGACCTTGAATTTCTTTTCTTGAATGAGCTTTTCCCAAGGCCACTCGTGTAATAAGATGGCGGCGGCGTAAGAGGCGGGACATCACAGTTTTCGAATGAACTGTGCTTAGGCGTCCCTGGGATAACCTCCCACACGAACGGGATAGAACTTGAGACATCGCCGTAATAAACCCTATAAGAGGCCGCCGATGAATTCGATGTTTCTTTGGAGATGAGCTTTGCTAAGAACTCTTCGTCGTGCTTCATGATTCTGAATGATTGTTCATGAAACTCACCGCTGGTAAGTGTCATTGCGAGCTGCAATGTAAGAGAAACCGTAGATTTATTGAAGTTTAATTTGCTAACTATGTACACAAATATTCATCCACCTATATATATATATATATATATATATATTTGTGTAACTAAACGAGATTGAATAATGATTATTTTCATATTAGACTATGTGGGGTGGGCAGATAGCACATAAAAATTAAAAAAAATATATGAAGGAGGCGACTTTGAGTATATTGCAGTTAGAAATATAGTTAGATGATGTAACTGACAAACCGTTTGGGGGAGTTTGAAAGCCGTTTGATTTTGTGATTATTAACATAAAAAATAATAAAATAAAATTACATATATAGATGATGTTGGAATTTATATGTCGATTGGTTTAGATGATGGTCAAGATTGGAGTTTAGAACAGCATGAAAGGTACCTATTGAGAGTCAACTCGCTATAGAGCCGTTGGTGATGTAATAAGCCGCAATGAGTTGATAGTTACTTTTTCCTATATGTATCACAACTTAGACTGATAAATGTATCTTAGGTACTGTACTAAATATGTATTAAATTCATTATGGACTCGTTTGGTTCGTCGATTTATATTTAGAAGAGTTTAAATTAGTAAGTTTTATATAAAACTAATTAGTGGATATAAAATAAAGTGTATTTGGTTAACGTATTTAAATAAACATATCTGAGAGGTGTGTTTATTTAAACCCTTATACAAGGGTTTAAACTTGATATATGTAAATCCGTACTTTATATAAACCTATGAATCAAACACCTAATATGCTATAAATTAACTTTTAAAATGTCTAAACCCATGAACCATACAAGTCCTTGATATTTAAGCATATACATAAAGATTTGTTGACTTTTAATAGCAGAGTGCATGAAACTCGCTTCTCTTCTCTTCCTTTTTTTTCTATTTTTTAAAAAAAAAATTATACCTTAGTCAGAAATAAAATAGTTAGAATATAACATCCTCGCGTGCCAAGACATGGGAGCCGATAACGAAATATAAGATATTATAATAGGAATTCTTCAAATCTCTCCGAGAAATAAATTCCAATGTTTATTTAAATTGCAACAATTGAAAGCCAATATGTTATTTGATTTAATCGACTTGAATTTTTTTTTTTATACAAATTACTACATATAGTCATATCTCTAGACGTAGTACATTTTAATGAGGTTTTAGGATGGAGCCCTCGATTTTTTAATATGATATCAGAGTGGGTTCAATCTTTGCTCACCGTCACCCGATTCATATGTCCACGTGTTAGGCCAGTTACGCCACACGTGAGGGGGTGTGTTGAGATTTCTTTCTATCCCATGTCGGATATTAATAATTTGCTGTTAAAAGAATTCAATCTCATATAATTCTTCTCACCCGACTCACTTAAAATACTCAAGAAGCACATTCATCTATCACCAATTTGTTTTAGGATGAAGCAATCGATTTCTTAATATGGTATCAGAGCGGGTTCGATCTTTGCTCACCATCATCCGATCTTTGCGTTGAGTAGTTTATGTTCGGGAAAACGGGAAAAAATAAATAAATATGGAAAATATTTAGAAATCGAGAACATTAACAATTGAAGATAATATATTGTCTCATGTCTTGCTTACACATATTTGGAAGTTTTGTAGATTTTCATGTAAATGGCCCATTGTCCGTAATAAGTCTAGTAATAATTTAATTTCAGTTATCCTATATAAATTTTTACTGAAAATGTAAATATTTATAAATAAATGATGATGCCCATCAAAATCAACAATTTTCATATAGAATGTTTAAAAAGAAACATTTTTTTAATGACTCTAATTTGATAAATTGAGACTATAATAATCAGTTTGGAAAAAAAATAATTAGACTATAGTGATTAGTGAATCAGGTCCCATAAATCAATGTTACAATGTCGAAACATTAGCATATTTCTTATTTAAAAAAATTATTAATATATATGTTTTACATTATTATTTCTTACCTATCTACGTTGTAATACAACTTAATTCAGTTGAGATGTTGACACGTCGTAGAAAAATTGAATTTTGATGAAGTGTCATTAGATCAATAAAGTTGAGTTGCTACCAAGGAGGTAGGTAGAAAAGACGGTTTTACATTTGAATTGTTTAATATATATTTTTTGTAGTAAATATAAAATGTGACAAGCACAAAATTGGCCAAACAGATATATAATCTAACAACAAAAGGATTATACTATTGTACTGCTATAGATTTTGAAAATAAAATACTTACTCTAACATTTTTTTTACCTTCAAAATGGACCCCATTAAAATAATATACTATTGTACTGTTACAGATTTTGAAAATAAAATATTTATTCTGTAACATTTTTTTACCTCAATAAAAGAAATGGACCCCAATTTCAATACCATAAATAAATAAATAAATAAATCCTATCTATTTATACACATATTACCCAGACCACATCCCACTTCATATCATCATCACAACCCCCCAAAATAATCACATTGAATACCTTCTTTTTCTGTTCATTTCCTTTGCTCCCACCAATCGTATTAAATACATTATTACAAAATATGGGCAATCACAGATTATTATTCAAATTCTCAGATATGATGATCCCAAAAGCCGCCTGGCTTCACAAGCTCAAGAACATGGCCAGCAAGCACAAGCAAGAAGACAATCCCAAGCCAATATTAATAAAGCACACTGCTCATCCATCGCCATTATTACCATCAATTCCATCTCAAAACCGAGTTGTTATTACAACCACCCGACCACAAGAACAGCAGCAGCAGCAGCAGCTCTTGTCCGAACGAAGAAAGTCCTATCACTACACAAGGAACCTCACCGAGAAGAAGAGCTTAGTAGAAACCCCGAGAAAATCGCCGCCAAGAAGAAGAAGAAGAAGATTGAGCACTAAGAGAAACGCGAGGATATACAACAGCTCGGCGAGGCCCGACGATAATTCGATCGCTGCGCAGATTCGCCGAACTTCTTCTTCGCCGGATCGATGGGACGATCGCTCGCTCTCATGTAAATGCAGCGTAAGAAATGAGAGCTCTGATGATGATCGTCCTAAAGAAACTAAGCATATTATTGGCAACAATGTTTCTTCTGAGCTAGATATTCATCAAATCCCGCCTATCGTAACTAGGAAAAAACCCGCAAAGCCCACGAAGAATCTTCGAGCATCTAGTGAACTGCGCCAAGTGAAGACATGTCTATCGTTTAAGGTTGTCCAAGAGGAGAATAGTGCTACACCAACGAGCCCTGCGAGGCTTAGACTAACTTCATCATCGCCGTCGCTGCCTCGACGTGGGCTAAGACTGCGCTCTAATTCTCCAAGAATGAGGGTTCAGACAAGGGACAGAAAGATCGTGGGATCTTATAATAATGTTTCTCAGAGCTTTGCAGTGGTCAAAGCTTCGAGGGATCCTAGAAGGGACTTTCGAAAGTCCATGTTGGAGATGATTGTGGAGAACGATATAAGAAAACCTAAGGACCTTGAGGAGCTTTTGGTTTGCTATCTCTCTTTGAATTCTGATGAGTATCATGATTTGATCATCAGTGTGTTTGAGCAGATTTGGTCTGACGTCTCTCTCTAGTGAAGAATCTTAGATTATGAATATATATATCATAATTAAATTATTTGCAAGTGATTTCATCAATTACCTTAGCTAGGGTTTGATAGGTAAGAGTATTGGGATATAATGATTTGAATTTCATTACATGAAAGCTCCATTCTGTATTGTGTATATGCTTAGTTTCTTACCAATAAGTAATGACCAGTACAAATATAGAGTACATACTACGAAATAAATCAACTCAAACTATAACGTACAGTTAATTATTGGTTAATTTAGTTTTCAGGCCCTATCAGAAAAAAAATTTAGTTTTCGGGCCCTGTCAGAAATAAAAAATTAGTTTAAGGAATTTTTATAGTAACACTTCATTGTTCTGCAATAACAATATATGGTAAGTTTGTAACACAAAAAGGACGCATGATACCTCTTCATATAACACTTTATAACACTTTTTTAAGTTTAGGTCATTATGTCTAAGTTTAACATAAATTAAATCCTTAAATCTAATTTTTTTTCTTATAGGGTCTGAACATAATTTTAAAACAATAATAGGGCATGAAATCAAATTAACCCTTAATTATTTTACCTAATATTTGCCTCATGATCATGATCGCAATCAAAGGGACGGTGGGCCGGCCATATATATTTAATTTTCACCATCATGAACGAACTCTCTAAGGTACGAAATCATGCATATAATATATATATATATATATATATGTATATAGTGATATACTACGATGAAAATAGTCCATAAAATGTTATAATAGTCAAAACAAAGGATTTCTAGACCCAACATATATGCGTAGATTCTGGATTTTATATGTTATTAGGTTCGTATATGTTTTTTGACTCCATAGCCAATCAAATCAAGCATGTCCCTTGAACAAAATAAATAAATAAATAATAAAGAAGTCAAGCACTTTCTCATAGTTAGTAGCAAATCACATGAAGATAATCAAATACTAACTTATTGCTTATACATATACAGACATAAACAACTAATGCTCTCTAATTGTCTTAGCTATATATATAACCCTTAGCTTCTTTAAAACATCAACTTCCATAAGTGCATGAAATATGTTCGTTCGTACTTTTCTATTATTTAGGACAAACATACTGTTAGAACAAGAAAGGAGCAGCAAAGCTTAGCATGCATGTCTGCTTGGTATTCGTGCCAATTGTATTGTATTAAAAGGACTGAGAGACATAAAAGTCTACGCCTACGCGCGCACGAGCGCATTACTTCAAAACTCTCTGCCCATGTCTTCATCTCTTCCATGTGCTCATGTCCTTGCATGGCCAAACTATATAATATATATATGTAAAGATCAAATAAAGAGTGACTTTCATATATTTCGAAGTATTGATTGGGTTAAAAGAAGTTGGAAATTAATTTGCTGTGTTCATAGGTGACCGTTGGACATAGTCTTTTCTTCTCTAACATGCAAGGGTTTCTGTTTAGTGTGATGGTTCGAGCGATGAAATCTGTCGATTAGATTTTTGTGGGGTATCTTGATATAGACCATTCGACCTACCTTTATTTCATGTTCTTTTCTTTCTTTTTTTCTTTTTTTTTTAAATAATGTAATGAATACGAGAAAGTCCTTTATTTCAGGTTCAAATATAAGAAGTATTTTGCATTTATAGTGCTACTTGGTACTTGAATTTCTTTTTGAAATATGATCACTTACCTTTCATTCTTTAAATGTAATGAGACTGCTTTCATAGAATTGATAGGGCAAAATTATAGTTATATGTCACTAAGTATGATTGTTTTCGTTTTTGGTTCACTATGTTTAATAATTGCAAAAGTAGGTCACTAACTTTGTATGCCAAAATAATTTTGAGTTATGTTTTCAATTTTGAGTTACTAAGTATATGTTTTTCGATTTTGGGTCACTAAGTATCAATTTTTGAATTTTGGGTCACTCATTTGACTTATTAAAATTGACCCAAAATCGAAAAATATATACTTAGTGACCCAAAATTGAAAACATAACCCAAAATTGTTTTGACATATAAAGTTAGTGACCTATTTTTACAATTATCAAACATAATAACCAAAAAACGAAAACATGTATACTTAATTATCCAATTTCATAATTTTGCCACGAATTGATAGTGTATCCACGAAAATGTTGTCTTTGTAACATAATTGTTAAAATTATCTTTTAACTTCATTGAGATTGTTATCGTATTTCATTATACTAAAAAATAAAGCAGCCTCATTACATTGGGAAAACCCTTTCAACATGTTCGAAGGCTTTTCTTTTATTACACACCAAATCAAAGAAAAAAGAAGAGAAAATAAGGATCACAAAGCACTTTGCCAAACATACATAAGAGGAATAGAAAATCATAACGTTCATTTAAACCTAGTGATCCGACGGCTTGTATCGATCACATACGACGATCCTCGACAAGCAATCTCCCGAGGATCGTGATAGCCGATGTGCTCGACGGCTCCAACGGTCTTGAACATGCGTCTCTTGCTTATCTCCTCCGCTAGCTTCTGATGCAGCAACTGACTCCTAATGTCCACGAGCGAGCCCGTCCTCGGGATCCTCCTATAGTGCGTCGAGCAGCAGTAGTCGCCCACCTCGGCGTTTTTATTACCACATTTTCCATTTTTGCCCTTTTCGGGGCAAAAACTCGTATCTGAGGCCTGTGAGCTGGCATCCTCGGGCCGGGGGCGGATCTTTCTTTCCTCTGCATAAAAAATTGTCGAATAATTTTGATAATTAATGAATAATAATACGATTAATCATATATAGGGAACATGCTGATAAAAAGAAGTAAATTGCGTGCCTTCGAGCCAGCTATAGAGACGTCGTTCTTGGCAAATCTGAGCACGTGGAGAGAAAAGGCCGGGGAGAGAAGCGTGGGAAGAAGAGTTGGAGGAATTGCAGTAAAAGGGGTTGTGGGGGGTATTATCGTCATTATAATCTTCGCCGTCCTCGTACTCGAAGCTATGCTGCAGCTGCAATGGAGGGCGAGGGCGGCCATCATCATCGTCATCGTCATCATCATCTTCGTCGGGAGTTTTCCACGAAGGGACCAAAGCAGATACTTCATCGTCTATCATATCAGCGATCTCACGCGGCTCCCAGTCGGTTATGTCCAATTCTTTCACCATTTCCGTGGCCACGTCCAACGCAGTGTCGCTCGCGATGTCGAAGGGGAAGTAGACGTTTTTGGCGTCGCCTGAAGAAAAATCATTACGTAAAGAACATCAGAATGAAGAGCAGACAGAAGATCGCAAAGCCCTTTCGAGTACTACCCTTAATTCTTACCATTTTTGTCTGAAATCTGTACTTTGAGGAAGATGGCTTCGTCTTCAGCGTTCATAGATCCCGTGATAGTCATGTCAGCACGAGATTTTATGCTGATAGGAGTTTCCCGAGGGGAAGGCTTGCAAGGAGGACACTCTTTGACCTTCTCAATCGAAAGAAATGGATCCATAAGAAGCTGACGAGCTGACGGTCTATTGGGCGCTTTCTCCAAGCATCTTCCGACAAATCTGCGTGCCTCGGGATCATGAATACGGTAGAACGCTTCAGGCAGTTTTCCCTGTATTTTTTTCCCCCAAAAATTCATTACAAGAGAAATACTTTACTACACCGTTATCACTTTGCGCAATATCTGAAGAAGCTTACCGAGGTGACTTTCTTGTATATCTGAGCAGGGTTGGAGCATTCGCCGTATGGATATTCGGAGGTAAGCATCTCAAGAACACACATGCCAAAGGAGTAAATGTCTACGAGCTCGTCGTAGTCTTCCTCGTACAGTTCTGGCGCCATAAACTCTGGCGTGCCTGATAAAGTTTTCATCATCCATGTTAGCTCCTTATTGCTGGTAATAAAATTAGACGGTCGAAATAATATATAGAAAGGAGAAAGTTGCCTATGACACTATGGGCATGATGTGATCCATGAAGTATAGCGGCTAAGCCCAGATCGCCGATCTTCACTTGGCCGATATGTCCATTCACAAAGATATTATCGCATTTGAGATCTCGATGGATTATAGGAGGATCGTGGCTGTGTAGATGATCGAGCCCTTCAAGAATCTGGCGGGCCCAATCTTTTATCGCCCGGATATGCACCCTTGGATGCCTCTTTCTGTACCTATAAAACGAAAATAAATACGTCAAAAAAATATCCCCCGACGTGCCAAAGATGTCGAAAAAGAGCGTGGGACTGCTTGCTTACTCTCGCAAGGTCCCAGAAGTGAACAGCTCGGTGATGAAGTTAAACGTTCTTCGATCGATATCGATCCACGAGGCACGGAACCTCATGATAGAGTCGTGGTTGAGGTTCTTCAGCAGGTGGACCTCTGAGTAGAGCCTTTGAAGCTCTTCGGGCGACCTGAATACGTCGTTGAGCTTCACTTGATTCCACGCAACTTCCATTGCGAGAAACTCGTCGAATGCTCTGTACACGGTTTTCATTGCCCCTTTGCCAAGAACATCATTAGACTGCATGAATGGCGGAGAAAAAGCATTGCTAACTCTTTATTCTCCAAAGCACAGTCATTTAACAGGCAAATCACCCAAGGCAAGTCTCTTAATGGATGCCACTACACTAAAAGTCAACTCATGGCAAGAGAAGAACTGAATAGACCAAACAACCATTTTCTCAACAGCTCATTTTGTCCCATTATGAAGAAAGTGTTGTCAGAGAAAATTGAAGAGACTCTCCATTTATGTGTCTATGTGGGGTGCATTAAAATCTAGCACAGTCTTTTTCATAGTGGGGAACAAAGAAAAGTTCCAAGACTAATCCTTAAACAGAAGACAGCACCCATAATAGTATCACTTGTGAAAAGCTATTACCACGCCTACCATGTAATAATAGCCAACAAGCCATAAGCCCTTTTCACAAGTAATCCACGACAAGCAATATGTAATGAATCATCGAGAGATAAAACATAATAAAAAGGGAAGAACTCAGATTATCAGAGGAAAGTAAAGAAATCAACTTTATCAAATACTTACACGGCCATATCTTTCAGATGGATCCATCTCAACGTATTCAAACTCCATTTGACATCCATCCCAGAATCGAGTTTTATACATGATGAAGAAGCAAGCAATATATAGATAGATGGATGGATGGATGGATGGATAAAGATAGATATGTATTTACTATAGAGCACTACGCAATAAAGAACTACCAAAGGACACTTCGAATTCTCACAAAGCTAAAGAAACACACACTGAAATGATAAAATTAAACAAAGGGCGGAGGAATCTATGGGTGCTAGAATATCCGAGGTTTTCCTTCGTGATTTTCATATGAAAAGACGCCAAATAAGAGCCAGAAGAGCCTCGAGTAATCAATCCTAAGCATAATCCAAGCCATATCGCCAATAGTACGCGAAAATTCGTATTCTTGAGAGTTCATTTTCTCTCCCAAAAGATGAACAGCCACGACAACAAACGATGAAACGAAACAGTGAAAAAAAGAAATCAAGAATCAGCGAAGGTGAAGAAAGATTCAGACTTGGACACGGTAAGTGGAGAAGGCGAACAAAAATGGGCTTCTGAATTTGAAAAATCTGTGACCCCTTTTAGGTAACACCATTTGTGTCTAACAATGAGAGCTTAATATGGGTTTTTCTGAGTCAAGAGATTCGAGCTGAAGAAGAGAAAGCAGAAGATGGGATTGTGAGATACGAATGAAAAAAGTGCAAAGGTACGACTTTTCTTTCTTCTTGAGGGGATTTTGCAATAGCAAAGGTGGTCTCGGTGGTGTCTTGTCTTTATATATATGATTTTTCGATTAAATTTTATTTTTCATAATCAATAAATATAAAATCAGAAATTGTGAGCCACGTTGACATTTTGATAGTGCTATCGTGTACTTCTGCTCCGCGTAAAATCTTAAATGGTCCTCGATGTTTACCATATGAACTAATTTATTCTATTATGTTTCGTCTGAACCAATTTAGTCCTCGATGTTATCGATTTTGAATTAATTTGGCCATTCCGTCATGATTAACGCCAATTTTAGTGAGAATTTCGCACGTGCTCCACACTAAATCATGTATGAATCGAATTTTGAAATATTTGCATGATTTGGGGAGTTTGAATTGTTTTCTTCTACTGTCAATGAAGCTCGGTAAATCAGATGATCTAGAGCTCATGCTCGAATTTTTGAGGAGAAATTTTTAGTTTCGTGCACTAATTTCAGTAACCATTTCAATTTTATCGATCTAGACATGGTTTAGTGTGGGACACTTACGAAATTCCCGCTAAAATTGACGTTTATCGTGATGGAAGGACCAAATTAGTACAAAATCGACAATATGGATACTAAATTGGTTCAAACGAAACATCGGAGACTAAATTGGTCCATAGGATAAACATAGGAGACTATGAATTTTATATGGGATGAAAATTACTTTTAGATCCTCGTACTTTTTTTTTTTCATTTTTGATCGAAAGTAATGTATTTGATCAAATTAATTAACTTACTAAAATTGAAACAAATTAAAATCTGATTATACAATTATGAAGCGTCCAATACAATTTAAAAAATATATTTCCTGGAAATACGAGGACTAAATCTGATATATATAAGGGACCGAAATGTAATTAACTATAAAATTATTTTACTATGTCTCGTAATGTTCGTCCAGATTTAATGCAATATTATATATAGCCAGCCAATAATTCAGAATAATATGAATATTGCAAAAAATCAACTTGCTAGTTATTTTTTTAAATGTCCCAATGACTAGAACAATTCTTTATCAACTTTAAATTAAATGATTCGTTTATCACCATGTACAGATATAAAATATTAATAGTTATTTGAATATGTAAAGCTCTAGATTGGAAGAATCTATGATTAATAATAATGATAATAATAATTAAGCGTAATCAATAGTGTAATAAGCAACTTGCTCTCTATTCATTTTGTATTGCCCCAACGACTAGAACCACTCTTTATATGTATGTATATATATATATATATATATATATATTTGGTTGATTGATTCATTTATCCAAATATATATAAATATTGAATTATGAAGATGTTATTTTCAATTCTTTATGTCATCGAACAATAATGACAAATTTACTTTAGAATACTACATGAAAATGACTAGATATTTGACTTTTAACGGCAACACGGTGTCGTTTTTTGAATATATCAAATTCAAGCAACCTTCAACTTCTCCATAATGCATTAATTTATTTATTTATTTATTTTTGTATGTTTCGTCATCGTGCATCAAATATAATAAGCATTCACAAATCACAATGGCTTGGCCACCGAAATATTCACAAGATTTATTTTTTTTTTCCCTAAATCCACACGGATAATTGGAGTTAAATCGTTGAAATTGTAATGCATAGATAGATGCATATAATATATATATATATATATATATATACACACCCATATATATTGAATGGAGTTGCTCTGTGTTTGTTTGATAATTACTAAACCGATATTTATTTTAATTTTTTTTTTCAAATTTACATATTTGACTTTCATTATTCATATTATTAGAAAATGAGTAATAATATTGTAATTTGGCTTTGGCGAAGATGATTATTTTTACTAGTGTTTTTGAGGAAAATGATTATTTTATTTCATAATATCTATTGGACAAAATTTTATAATAGAATTAATAAATAAAACTGCGGAAGAATATGAAGGAACGACAAAAATAATAGATAAAATAGTATCACCAATTGCAATCACAGATTTAAATAGTATCATTAATTCCAATCCCTTCTTCAAGCACTTTTGATATTATTCAATCAAGATCAATAATTCAATTGTTTAAATCGCCGATGCTAACAACGATATTCATTTCTAAGATATATTTTATAAGATCATTGCAAACTCTTTTAAAAAAAAATACTCTCATACGAGAAAAAAAACTCTCATACGAGAGAAGAAAAACTATCGTACGAGAGAATAAAAAAAATAGAATATATAATAAGAAAATTGTAAAAGAGAATGAAATAGATGATGAGTGCTCCAACTCAATCCGTCGGCGACCATGGAGCCCGTAGATATGTGGCTGCAAGCGTAGAAGAAAATAAATTAGGGTTTTTTGTATAAAGAGATTTTTTAGGAAGAGAGGATTTTTTAGGGTGAGATGATTTTTTTTATTCTTTTTTTTATTAGTGTTGATATTTAAATTAAAATTAATCATATTGAATCTAATTAATATCGCTACATCTATATAAAAAATATAATGTATGTATACTATTTATTAAGAGTGGGGACTGGATAAAAAACAATTTAGAGCATAAACTTTATTGCTATTTTGATCATTCTTTGTATACTTTATTTTAATATGAGTAATTATTATTGTACTCCTCAATTTCTCATTCATTATAATTACATCCTTACAAATAAATTTTTATTACTTCCAAATAACTCAAACTATTAAGTAATATTATGTATTTCATCGTGAAATATGGTAGTAAAAAAGAAAGCTTCTGTCATAAATCTCATCTTTGCATGCAATCAACTTACAACCCATTTAACTCATTCAATGGGATGTAAATGTAATGAGCCCAAAATTGTATGAACTCAACAAGAATAAGCACATGACTATCCTAAGCATCTCTAATCTAATTCACAAATCAGACAAAGCCCAAATGTTTATTCTAAAAAAAACATCTTTTTAATGAAAACATCAATTGAGCACTAAACGACGAATTGATGTTTTCATTAAAAAGATTTTTTTTTTTTTTTGTTCTCGGGGATCTTGACAATATGTTAACTTCAGCCTCGTTTGATTTCGATTTTGCAAAGTGGAGGTTAGGTAGGCCGTGCTTTAAGAATTCAATAAAACAAAAAAAAAAAAAAGAAAAAGAAAAAAAGAACTAAGCATTCTAAATAAAGATGAAAGATAATCTAATAAAATTCGGGAGAAAAAAAAGTGTTTTCCTCGCGTGAATCATAATGAGTAATAGAATTTGCTTTTTTCATCTAAAGCAAGTGTAGTGTATTATTCATGGCGTCCACTAGGGAAAAGAAAAAGAAAAAAAAAAAGAAAAAGTGTATTCATGGCGTGAATCATGATGACTTATAGAACTTTTATTTCATCTAAGACAAAAGTGTATTATAATCACGATGAGATATATACTTTGTTTTTACATATAAAACAATGATTCAGAATGTGTTTGGTTGGGGGTATTAGGGGGTTATGATTAATTAATGTTGTGTTTGGTTGTAGGGTTTATTTAAAGGTGGGGTTTAGTTAATACCCCTAATACCCCATATAGGGTATTAACTAAAGGAGTCTACACCCCTCTCTTTATTTAATCACATGTAGTTTTGACCTTTTTATCATTTACATAAAATATATTTCCTATATTGCCCTTGGTTTCATGTACTTCGTCTTCTAGCGTTTTTTCTATCTATACTACGAAACTACTTCGGACGAACATAACACACACCCCACGAAAGGTGAACGTCAACAACATCCGACCACCAGCGACGAGAAAAATCCTCCAAACACGTCACGTAAACCGTGATTAAGCTTGAAAAATACGATTCTATCTTTAACCAAATTTTCTCTTTCTTGCATATATGTTTTTCTAAAAATATTTGTCTCATTTCACCAAGAATTTTCCAAGATGTATAAAATTTTAATTTTCAAAATAAGGATAAAATTGTAATTTAGTTTAACTAAACCTAATACCATCTAAATCCATCTACCAAACATATCAGACGTCATTATTTAATCCCATTAACCAAACACCTCAAAGAACTCATACCGCCATTATATAAACCCGACTAAAACTAATACCATCTAAACACATCCCTCCAACCAAAAGGACGTGTATGATATTTGATGGGTCCCATAAAAAAATTCGATCTTCTAATCGTCTCAGTTCCATTCCCGAAAATCGTCGTCTTTCTCCTGCGAAACGCATATGATGCTTAAGTTAGTTCCTTTCTTCTCTTCCGTCCTTTCGGAAAAAAAAAAAGTACAATGATTAGAGAGCACACATCTTACTAAGAAGCGAACATGGGATATGTTATAGTGCTAGAAATGGTAAAGTAACTAACCATGTCAAGGTTTCTGCCCCGAAATATTTGGGTCTAAAAGTGTGTTTCGCCTAAGTTCCTTAGTCTCTTTTCGATGAGGTTTCTCGGGTATTTTCCCGAGAGATTTCCTCGGGAATTACCTGACCTTGACATACTCTAGATGTACCATAATATTAAAATCTCATACCGAACATTTTCAACATTAATTCTCTAGATAGTCGATCGAACTTATGTTATATCCCCATATTATGCTTATAAACCCGATATGTAACACTAGTGGATTTATATTTAGGATAGTTTAAATTATTAATGTTTATATAAAACTAACTAATAATTATAAAATAAAATATTTGTTTGGTTAATGTGTATATTCGTCAGACATGTATTAATAAAAATGAGTAATTGGAGAAAATACATTTATATCCTCCTGTATATTTACTTATAGGAAAATAAAAATCAACAAGTCCATTACATTACATTTAATGTAATATGCATAAACATAAATCATGGACTTGCTCACGACATAAATTTCATGAAAAACAGAAAACAAAAGAGCATTAGACGAAGATAACTGGGAACTACAGATTATATATATATATATATATATATATATATATATATATGTATAGATTATTTGAGCATGTATATAATATATGTGATTTCACATACACTAAATTTCTTGCTGAATATTTCTTTCCGACTCTTTCTTATTATTAATTACGATTTTATCTACTTGTTACTTATGATTATTTCTTATTACACGAGGAATAGTATTATAAAATTGTTGGGTTTTCAATAACACACCTCATTCAAGAGTGTTTTTTTAAATCTGTATATACAAATTTAGAACGGTTATATATAAATTCGTATTTTATATAAAGCTATATACTAAACACATCAATATATAATAAATATACATTTAAAATTCTTAAACCTATTAAAGTAGGGTCTCTATACCATTTGCTCTCTATCCTCCTCACACACAACACTCTCAATCAAGCTGCTGCATAATCCCTACCCTAACCCTAATAAATAGCAGTTTTCTGTCACTTATCACATAAACATATATAATTCCAAAACAAAATGGCTGTGAACTTCCGTCGTTTGATGATCGTCTTCGTCGTAGTAGTAGCGGCACTGGCTGTGGCGGCCGTGCCTGCGACCGAGGCGGCTTCGATTGGTTGCCGCAAGGTGGTCTCTTACCTGACCCACTGCCTACCCTACGTGATGGGCCAGGGCACGATGGGTAAGTGCTGTGGTGGGGTCAAGCGGCTCTACCGCAGGGTCCAGACAAAATCCGACCGGCGGAGCTTGTGCAGATGTTATATGTCACTGACCGTCTCCTTCTTTGGCATCGACCTCAACAAAGTCACCGCTTTGCCCGAAGACTGTGGCCTCAGCCTTCCCTACAAGATGACCCCTTCCACTAATTGCTCCAAGTATGCATGCCATGCCAATACATACATACATACATACATACATACATACATACATATATAGATTATATACTGATTAACCTTTTTAATTTTTTATTTTTTATTTGTCATTGAGGGTTTTCTCATGCTTAATAATGATTTTCGTTGCAGGTTGAAATGAGCTTTGATGGTTGTTTGCCTCAGCCTATTTCTATATATATATATATATATATATAGTGGGAGAAATGAATCTACTAGCTTTCAAGATGGGCATATATGTATATACAGATATACATACATATATATCTATCGTTTGAGACGACGATGTAATAATATTGTGCTGTTGCATGAATAATTTGGTATAATAATGTGTGGGTGTGATATGCTTTCCATTGTTGTGTGCTTATGATCGCAAACACGAATATCAGTTGAAATGAAAGTAAAAAGGTATTTTGTGAAATTAATTAAGATATGGAATTATTATAGTATAAGATATGACGCACCTACGAGAAGGTATAGTCAAATATAAACCCCACAAACTTTAATGATTGGCCGTGGCACTATTTGTCTTATTTCGTATGTGTTTCGATACTTTTAGGTACATGGCAATTGGCCCAAAAAGATTTACATAAAATAAAAAAGCACACTTGTTATTATTATTATTATTATTATTATTATTATTATTATTATTATTATTATTATTATTATTATTATTATTATTATTATTATTATTATTATTATTATTAGGGTTATAGCATTTGGATAAATTTACATTATCCACTTCTTTTATTAGGTTGTCATGTTATATGGTTAATATTGTTAAGTCCATCCACACGACAAATGCTTGCCGACACTAGAGATGAAATCCCTACATCAACCTACCATTATTATTATGTTTATTATGATATAATAAAATATATAATATTATTAATATTATTTCATATATATATAATATTTTAATGAAAAGTTCATATTTGACTGGCTAGACGGCGGATTCTGGCCACCCGTTCGAGCGTTACAGAAGAGTTCATGACATCTACAAATAGGCTGAAGTTCTAATATTTATATCACCAATTCATTCGAGAATTACAATATCGAATAAAGTGGTCCGAGTAAATAGTAAGGTTATTAGTTCATGTAGAAACTGATAGGTTCCACATTCACGGAGAGGTATGAAGTAAAATACGAGTGATAGTTTTATTTTTACCGTGTTAGTTATTGTACGGTCCCACCTTTTCCGATCGTCATACCGAGCCAATCCGGAACCGAATTCCGCTTGCGGATCCCAATGATCACCGCGGGGCCCACCACCCGTCCCAACAAATATAATTCGAGACGTTATGAATGAGGGGGATTTGAGTAATAAAATGTGTGGACGCCTTATTAGTTCGAATTTAAAATAAATATTTTATGCATTTTATTTTTTTGGGGAATAAATTTTATGCATTTTAGATGAGTAGATTTTCTTTCTATTTTATTAAGAAAGAGAACCGTATAAAAACCGTCAATTAAAATTTGGTGTGTCAATTTCAACATTTTAAAAAAATATTTATTAAAAATAAACATTAAACCACTATATAAACTTATTATTAAGAAAAACCACCCACTAACCATTGCAGAAGTTAAGGAAACTGATTTTTCTATCACAAATTTATACGTTTGCTTTATAAGACAAACTTTTAATACCATCTCAGTGAAAAAATTGATGCTAGAACTTGGCATAAATTGTGAAAAAATTTGACCGTTAAGATTGAGAAAGAAGCAGAAGAAGAGGGCAATCATCGATCTTGAAAAGCTACACTTCTAATCTCTTCGCCATTTTAATAATGCATTGTTGATTTTAAGCTTTTGTTTTTTGTTTTTTGTTTTTTCATGGCTTTGGTAGTTAGATATCCGATTTAGTTGGTAAGAAACTGTTGTATTCATTTCTTTTATCTTCTCAACAACATTTATCAGAAAGAAAAATGTGTAGATTTGACTAATTTTATCTTGATCTGTTCTGATTTTTGCATTTCCAATTAGGGAACTTCTTCAATTTTATTTATTTAAAAAAAAATTAGAGGTACTTGATTTACAAGTGATTTTGATATTTTTTTATTACCGATTACATTAAGTTTTGATGATGTGAAGTTGATAAATTTGATGTATTTTTTTATTTGCACACACATTGAGTGTGCCATATGATTAGTATAAGTTTATGGCATCGTCCAAATCCAATGGGCGACCTAATCATATGATTACATCTTATCTTTATCATCACATTTTATTTTATGCGAAAATGAGTAATGATATTGTAATTTCGCATTGACGGACATGATTTTCTTTTTGTTAAGAGTCGATATAGACAAATTAATCATATTGAAAATATAACAAAAATAAAATTTTCTATCGCTAGCTAAATCTATTTATAAAATAATGTATTATGCATGGTACGGCACACCTCTTCAATAATGTAAAAGAATGCTTCTGTCTTAAATCTAAATCTCATCTTGAAATAAACTTATAACCCCATTAATTCATTTCAATGGATGTAATGATCAAGCACGGCCCAAAATTATCCTCGCATATACTAATTTTTAGTTTCGTGCACTAATTTCAGTAACCATTTTAATTTTATCGATCTAGACATGGTTCAGTGTGGGACACTTACGAAATTCCCGCTAAAATTGACGTTTATCGTGATGGAAGGACCAAATTAGTACAAAATCGACAATATGGATACTAAATTGGTTCAAACGAAACGTCGGAGACTAAATTGGTTCATAGGATAAACATCGGAGAATATAAATTTTATATGGGATGAAAATTACTTTCAGATCCTCGTACTTTTTTTTTTCATTTTTGATCGAAAGTAATGTATTTGATCAAATTAATTAACTTACTAAAATTGAAACAAATTAAAATCTGATTATACAATTATGAAGCGTCCAATACAATTTAAAAAATATATTTCCTGGAAATACGAGGACTAAATCTGATATATATAAGGGACCGAAATGTAATTAACTATAAAATTATTTTACTATGTCTCGTAATGTTCGTCCAGATTTAATGCAATATTATATATAGCCAGCCAATAATTCAGAATAATATGAATATTGCAAAAAATCAACTTGCTAGTTATTTTTTTAAATGTCCCAATGACTAGAACAATTCTTTATCAACTTTAAATTAAATGATTCGTTTATCACCATGTACAGATATAAAATATTAATAGTTATTTGAATATGTAAAGCTCTAGATTGGAAGAATCTATGATTAATAATAATGATAATAATAATTAAGCGTAATCAATAGTGTAATAAGCAACTTGCTCTCTATTCATTTTGTATTGCCCCAACGACTAGAACCACTCTTTATATGTATGTATATATATATATATATATATATATATATTTGGTTGATTGATTCATTTATCCAAATATATATAAATATTGAATTATGAAGATGTTATTTTCAATTCTTTATGTCATCGAACAATAATGACAAATTTACTTTAGAATACTACATGAAAATGACTAGATATTTGACTTTTAACGGCAACACGGTGTCGTTTTTTGAATATATCAAATTCAAGCAACCTTCAACTTCTCCATAATGCATTAATTTATTTATTTATTTATTTTTGTATGTTTCGTCATCGTGCATCAAATATAATAAGCATTCACAAATCACAATGGCTTGGCCACCGAAATATTCACAAGATTTATTTTTTTTTTCCCTAAATCCACACGGATAATTGGAGTTAAATCGTTGAAATTGTAATGCCTAGATAGATGCATATAATATATATATATATATACTCCCTCCGTTCCTAAACACATATCGTTTTAGAAATTTTTTTGGTTTTAAAAAGAAAGTCGTTTGGCTATTTTAAAAAATATTATCATGTATATTTCCAATCTTACTCATAAAAGAGGCTAATTAAGTGGGTGATCAATTAAAATATTTGATTAGTTGATGGTATAAAAGGGATTTTATTTTATTTCTTAATATACGTGTAGAAACCTTAAATGACATATATTTAAGAACATAGGGAGTATATACTAGTTTTTTTTCCGTGCAATTCATGAGTTTTTAATTATTTATAATATTATGAGATTTGTTCTACAATGATTTAACATCTATTATAAAAATAAATCATTGATTTTAATATTCATTTCACTTTTTTAATAATCAATTTTTATATGGATAATTAAAGTATTTTTTATATTAGATTTTTCTTAGAATTAAATTTGATATTAATTTTAGTATCCTTATTATTATTATTATTATTATTATTATTATTATTATTATTATTATTATTATTATTATTATTATTATTATTATTATTATTTCTATTATTATTATTATTACAATAATGGGTGGTTAGCTTTGAAAAATTATGTTTTTACTTTAATTAAATAAATAAATTTTTATTGATTGATTGAGAACACATGTCACAATAGTACGCTATCTACATTTGCATAGTATATAAGATTATTATTATTATTATTATTATTATTATTATTTCTATTATTATTATTATTATTATTATTATTATTTCTATTATTATTATTATTATTATTACAATAATGGGTGGTTAGCTTTGAAAAATTATGTTTTTTACTTTAATTTAATAAATAATTTTTTATTGATTGATTGAGAACACATGTCACAAATCACAATAGTATGCTACCTACATTTGCATAGTATATAAGATATATAACCCATAGATTGTTAATATTGAATGGAGTTGCTCTGTGTTTGTTTGATTACTATATCGATATTTATTATTATTTTTCATATTGACTTTCAGTATTCATATTTTTCGGACGGAGCTCCACTAAGGGAGAAAAAGGCTCCACCTGGAAAGACAAAGCTCCCGGCCTCGAACTCCCTACTCGGGAGACACAAGGGTAAAGCAACGGCAAGCGATGGGGTTGACGGTGCATGCGAGGTAGGGGGAGGGAATTTATTATTATTTTTAAAAAAAAACTACGAAAATCATAAATTAAACAGAGCTCTCCCAACCTCCATTAATGAAGGAGGGGAGAAGAGAGGAGGGAAGGTGAAGTGGACCATTTTTTTGGAGGAGAGGTAGAGTGGTGGCGGGTTTTTAGGGTTTTAACGTACAACCCATTTAACTAATCCAATGGGATGTAATGCGAGACCAAAACGGCCCAACGTTGTATGAACTCAACAAGAATCAAATGTTCCCCACATGACTGAACCTAAGCATCTCATTCACAAATCAGACAACTACCAACTCAAAATTTCTTCCAAAAAAAGAAAAAAAAAAGAAAAAAAAAAGTCATCTTTGTAATGTAATGAAAACATCAATTGATCACTAAACGACGAAATCCCTTTCCCTTCAAAAGATTTGGGGCAGTTTTTTTTTTTTTTCTCTTTTGTGATGGTTTTATTCTTGGGGCATATTGACAATATGTTGTTAACTTCAACCTCGTTTGATTTCGATTTGGCAAAGTGGAGGTTAGTTAGGTGACCTAACATATTCTATTGAACTACATACTTAGGCCGTAGTACTTTAAGAATTCAATTGAACAAAAAGAAAAAAAAGAAAAAAGAAAAAAAGAACTAACCATTCCATTCCAAATAAAGATGAAAGATAAACTAATAAAATTCGGGGGAAAAAAAAAGTGTTATTCCTCGCGTGAATCATAATGAGTAATAGAATTTGCTTTTTCATCTAAAGCAAGTGTAGTGTATTCATGGCGTCCACTAGGGGAAAAATAAAAAGAAAAAAGAAAAAGTGTATTCATGGCGTGAATCATGATGACTTATAGAACTTGTTTTTTCATCCAAGACAAAAGTGTATAATCACGATGAGATATATAATTTGTTCTTACATCTAAAACAATGAGTAATAATTGTATGATATTTGATGGGTCCCATAAAAATTCCATCTGCTAATCGCCTCATTCTCATTCCCGAAAGTCGTCGTCTTTCTCCTGCAAACTGCACGAACAAATAGAAAAGTGGCCGAAGGTGGTTCCGGCGAAACCCATTTAATGCTTAAGCCAGTTCCTTTCTTTTCTTCCGTTCTTTCCAAAAAAATGTACGATGATTAAAGAGAATATATCTTACTTAGAGGCATACATGGGATATTTTATAGTGCTAGAAATGGTAAAGTAACTTACCATACCGAAATTTCTGCCTCGAAATATTTGGGTCTAAAAGTGTGTTTCGCCTAAGTCTCTTTTCGATGAGGTTTCTCGGGTATTTTCCCGAGAGATCTCCTCGGGAATTACCCGACCTTGACATACTCTAGATTTACCATAATATTTGAATCTCATACCTAACATTTTCAACATTAATTAATTCTCTAGATAGTCGGATCAAATTTATGTTATATCATCATATTATGCTTATAAACCCGATATGTAACACTAGTGGATTTATATTTAGGAGAGTTTAAATTATTAAGGTTTATATAAAATTAATTAAATAGTTATAAAATAAAATACGTGTTTGATTAGTGTGTTTAGATGTAATGTACTTGTTTGTTAGACCGTGTTTAATACCTGAGTAATTGATGAAAATACATTTATGTCCCCCAGTATATTACTTATAGGAAAATAAAAATCAACAAGTCGATTATTAATGTAATATGCATAAACATAAATCACGGACTTGCTTGCGAACATAAATTTCATGAAAAACAGAAAACAAAAGAGTATTAGATCAACGAAGATAACTGGGAACTACAGGTTATATATATTCTATGTATATATTATTTGAGCATATGTGATTTCACATACACTAATTTATTGCTGAATATTTCTTTACGATTCTTTCTTATTATTAATTACGATTTTCTCTAATTATTACTTATGAATATTTGTTATTAGTACACGCGAATAGTAGTATAAAAATTATTGGGTTTTCAATAACACACCTCAAGGGTTTTTTTTTTTTTCTAAATCTATATGGATATTTAGAGTTGTGATATATACACTCATATTTTATATAATGATACCTACAAAACATATAACATATAATAAACATACATTTAAAATTCTTAAACCCATTACAGTACGGTCTCTATATATATAAACACCCCATTTGCTCTCAATCCTCCTCACACAACACTCTCCATCAAGCTGCTGCATAATCCCAACCCTAACCCTAATAAATAGCCTTTTTACTATCACTTGTCACATAAACATATAATTCCAAAACAAAATGGCTCTTAACGTCCGTCGTTTGATGATCGTCTTCGTCGTAGTAGTAGCGGCACTAGCTGTGGCGGCCGTGCCTGCGACCGAGGCGGCTACTATTAGTTGCCGCAAGGTGGTCTTCTCTTACCTGAACGAGTGCCTACCCTACGTGATGGGCCAGGGCACGATGGGTGAGTGCTGTGGTGGGGTCAAGCGGCTCTACCGCAGGGTCCAGACAAAATCCGACCGGCGGAGCTTGTGCAGATGTTATATGTCACTGACCGTCTCCTTCTTTGGCATCGACCTCAACAAAGTCACCGCTTTGCCCGAAAACTGTGGCCTCAGCCTTCCCTACAAGATGACCCCTTCCACTAATTGCTTCAAGTATGCATGCCATGCCAATACATACATACATACATACATACATACATACATATATAGATTATATACTGATTAACCTTTTTAATTTTTTATTTTTCATTTGTCATTGAGGGTTTTCTCATGCTTAATAATGATTTTCGTTGCAGGTTGAAATGAGCTTTGATGGTTGTTTGCCTCAGCCTATTTCTATATATATATATATATATATATATATATATTAATTAAAAAGGTCGAGAAAAGTAGAGCACTAGTAGTGGGAGATATGAACTACTAGCTTTCAAGATGGGCATATATGTATATACAGATATACATACATATATATCTATCGTTTGAGACGACGATGTAATAATATTGTGCTGTTGCATGAATAATTTGGTATAATAATGTGTGGGTGTGATATGCTTTCCATTGTTGTGTGCTTATGATCGCAAACACGAATATCAGTTGAAATGAAAGTAAAAAGGTATTTTGTGAAATTAATTAAGATATGGAATTATTATAGTATAAGATATGACGCACCTACGAGAAGGTATAGTCAAATATAAACCCCACAAACTTTAATGATTGGCCGTGGCACTATTTGTCTTATTTCGTATGTGTTTCGATACTTTTAGGTACATGGCAATTGGCCCAAAAAGATTTACATAAAATAAAAAAGCACACTTGTTATTATTATTATTATTATTATTATTATTATTATTATTATTATTATTATTATTATTATTATTATTATTATTATTATTATTATTATTATTATTATTATTATTATTAGGGTTATAGCATTTGGATAAATTTACATTATCCACTTCTTTTATTAGGTTGTCATGTTATATGGTTAATATTGTTAAGTCCATCCACACGACAAATGCTTGCCGACACTAGAGATGAAATCCCTACATCAACCTACCATTATTATTATGTTTATTATGATATAATAAAATATATAATATTATTAATATTATTTTATATATATATAATATTTTAATGAAAAGTTCATATTTGACTGGCTAGACGGCGGATTCTGGCCACCCGTTCGAGCGTTACAGAAGAGTTCATGACATCTACAAATAGGCTGAAGTTCTAATATTTATATCACCAATTCATTCGAGAATTACAATATCGAATAAAGTGGTCCGAGTGAATAGTAAGGTTATTAGTTCATGTAGAAACTGATAGGTTCCACATTCACGGAGAGGTATGAGGTAAAATACGAGTGGTAGTTTTATTTTTACCGTGTTAGTTATTGTACGGTCCCACCAAAGATACCTTGTAGGTCCCACCTTTTCCGATCGTCATACCGAGCCAATCCGAAACCGAATTCCGCTTGCGGATCCCAATGATCACCGCGGGGCCCACCACCCGTCCCAACAAATATAATTCGATACGTTATGAATGAGGGCGATTTGAGTAATAAAATGTGTGGACGCCTTATTAGTTCGAATTTAAAATAAAGATTTTATGCATTTTATTTTTTTGGGGAATATATTTTATGCATTTTAGATGAGTAGATTATATATGTTTATGCCATCGTCCAAATCCAATGGGCGACCTAATCATATGATTACATCTTATCTTTATCATCACATTTTATTTTATGCGAAAATGAGTAATGATATTGTAATTTCGCATTGACGGACATGATTTTCTTTTTGTTAAGAGTCGATATAGACAAATTAATCATATTGAAAATATAACAAAAATAAAATTTTCTATCGCTAGCTAAATCTATTTATAAAATAATGTATTATGCATGGTACGGCACACCTCTTCAATAATGTAAAAGAATGCTTCTGTCTTAAATCTAAATCTCATCTTGAAATAAACTTATAACCCCATTAATTCATTTCAATGGATGTAATGATCAAGCACGGCCCAAAATTATCCTCGCATATACTAACAAAAATAAATAACTTTGCAATTATTAGTTAGAACTCACGCTTTAATTTAAATTACAACATACCCCTCTAAATATGATTAATCCCATAATTACAATATTTAACATACAACTAATATCACAATACATGCCCGCCTATTTATCTGGTTATTAGTATTTTAAATACATAGTTAAATATCACAATATACATGTACGTCTATGCTAGGTGTGTGATGATGATGATGCCATTACACATAGTATGTAATAATTGGATTTCTTTTCAAGTCTTTCTTGAATTTCATTAAATTCCCATACCTACCATATTCACAATTGAATTCCCTAGCCTAAACTATGCCCATACAAACCCCATGAAAAAAAAAGCAGACAAAGAAAAAATAAGAGAAACCCCACGTCATTAATTGCAATTTCAAACGTGTAAGCAGTAGAATTCTTACAAGATACTATGTGAATAAGATAAGACACTCCAACTCCTAACTACCACGACGCAGCATCTAATTAATTCTCAGGACAGAAAACCCTAAAATAAAACCACCCGCCTGTAAGTAACTAAGCAATATTACAAACCAACCCCTCCCCACTGGCCTCTATATAAACACCCTCTCATTGCTCCCATACATCCTCACAGACAACAATCGAACTAAGCAGCTAACATAGTATTATCCCTAAGTAATAACATTCGAAAACAATGGCTTTCAACTTGCGTGGGTTGATGGTCGTCTTCGTAGTGGCTCTGGCGGTGGTGTCCGCGCCTGTGGCCGAGGCTGCTATTAGCTGTGGGACGGTGGTCTCTTTCCTGAATCCTTGCCTGCCCTACGTGCTGGGCAGGGGCCCGCTGGGTAGCTGCTGTAATGGGGTCAAGGGGCTCTACAACCAGGCCAAGACAACGCCAGACAGGCAGGGCGTGTGCAACTGCCTCAAGGCGCTGGCCGGCTCTTACAGCGGCATAGACCTCAAAAAAGCCGCTGGTCTGCCCGGACAATGTGGGGTCAACATTCCCTACAAGATCAGCCCTTCCACTGATTGCACCAAGTATGCATTTTATTATTATTATTATTTTTATCTCTTTTTTCATATGAGGTTATTGCATGCAATGCACGGAAGGAATTGAATTAATGGGGCCTTTTTTTTTTTTTTTTTTTGTTTCAGGGTTAAATGAGCTTGATGGCATGCCTCGGCCTTTAACATATATATTATATATATATATATATATATATATATATATAAAATAAATAAAAGAGATTGAGGAATGTGTAATAGTGGTAGATATGAATCTACTAGCTTTCAAGATCCTCATGTCCTATGTTCGTTTTCTTGATCTATCGTTTGAGACGATGTAATCGTGTTTGATTAATATAAATTTCATGACATTTGGTCTACCCTAATATGCATATATTGTAATGCGTGGACTACAAAATGAATCTAAAATAATGATTAAAACATACACGATAGACATATAGGAAAGCCCTTACAAGACACGAGCCATCAAGAACATTTTACTCTTGCATACGAAATTTGTAAAAATAAAATAAAATAAAAAAAGACATCCAAAAAAAATTCCATAATTTGCGAATGATAAGCATTTCTGGGTTAGGTCGTGGGATTGAATTTCTCTTCTTATAATTCCTTGAGTAATTCCATGAGAGTTATTTCCCCTGACTATCATTATCAGGTGAGTTGGAGACGTATTCATATAGTTTTGGGGATTAGTCCCACCACTGGAGTGTGCGACGCAATAAAGCCTCCGTCAGATCTGTGTGGCGCAAGCCCACGCCGATATTTAGGGACTAGCCCATAGTCAGATCGAATGGGAATACCTCGGTAAAAAAAAAAAGAAAAGAAATTTCTAGGCTTAGGATCCTCTATTCCACTTTTTGTATTCCACTCCGTATTCCAACCTACGAAAATCGTTACACCTTCCCCCGCTCAGTGTTAAAACACCCGTATACATCATTACACCAATGAATATCATTACACCAGCTGTTTAAATAAAAAAAAGGTTCAATATATATTTTAATATATAATACTGATTTTTCCTACACCAAACTAGAAAAATATATAATATTGACTTTTTTTTTATTTAAACAACTGGTGTAATGATATTCATGGGTGTAATGATATGTACGGGTGTTTTAACACTGAGCGGGGAATGTGTAACGATTTTCGTAAGTTGGAATACGAAGTGGAATATAAAAAATGGAATAGAGGATCTCAAGCCTTGTCGGCACTTAATTTATCTTTTTACAACTGGCTATGACAAACACGTGGCAATACTATAATGGTGAGTTATAAATGCATGTAAAAAAGAATGTCTATCTAGTCTCAAACCATATTATTATACGTCTGAGGTAAATGGTATTGTAAGTGTTAATTAATTAACGTTTACTTTATGGAAACAAATAAATAAAGTGCAAGTATGATTGAATTGCATTGCTATCACATGATTTATACTATAGTACTCTATGAAAAATCAGTGCTATCTTTCTCTCATTAAACTCTGATCTCGAGGAAAATAAAAAAAAATATATAACATTATAATATATGATGTGACTCATGCATGGCTGTATAGTCAAATATAAACCCCACAAACTTAAATGATCGGCCGTGCGATCATACGCGATTTGTCGGACTTTAGATCTTACATTAATACAGTTTTATTTATTTATTTATTTTTTCTGGTCGTAATTTTATTTCTATAGTTGCATCATCTCTCATATACTTGATTATTCGATTTATCAAATGAAATCAGAGAATGTAACTTGGTCAACTTTAGGCTTAAACTCAATATTTATCCTAATAACTAATAATATACATCATAATATTTCTGTAAATAAAAAAACTCAGGCAAACTGAAGTCGTTTAGTTGGTGAAATAAAAGGTACTTGCATAATAAAAATAAAGGAGGATGAATGCTATATTTTTTTTTAATTTAGTATTGAAGGTAATAGAGAGAGAGACTCATTTAATTTACAAAAACGTACCGTTGCAGATGACAAGTCGTAATATTACCAAAATATGATTCCACGTCTACTGAATTGAGTGTCCATTAAATATTCATCAATAATCAATATCAAAATAGCCCATCTGTAAATGAAAGATAATGCCAACCAATATACCATCTTTTTTTAGAAATAATCCCAAAAATGGCACAGAAATATTTGCATAAATAAATATTTCAGTTAATTTTTTGAAGACTATTATTATTATTATTATTATTATTATTATTATTATTATTATAGAAACCTAAAAACACGGCCAGTGAATAAGAGCACGTTTATTCAAGTTCAACCAATCATTCAAGCATTAAAATCAGTTTCGAGGAATATTCAATTTTATTCTTATTATAATTTTTTTATTATTGAATGTCATGGTGAGACAATTATCGAATTCCTCAGTCCTTCAATTTAATTTTTTCCTATGTTTAGTAACTAATAATTACTTCAAACCAACTCCAACGTGTCGTGTCTTCTAAAGGCAATGCCGTCTAATAAATGCATCATTAGGCTCATTTATTTTTTATATAATTATATTTCTATATAGTGCATAATTTGTAAATTAACTTCATCAACTGTTGAAATATGACCTAGATTCTCAAGCCGTAAAGTATATTCAAACGTTCACACTCGGAATTCTTGGACGGTAATGTGAACGAGACAAGTCGAAGTCAAAAGTCTTGGACGGTAATGCGAACGGGACAAGTCGAAGTCAATAATCAACATTCAAACTTAGAATTCAATGGACGGTAGTCTAAACCCGACAAAGTCGACTTTTGAAGAAGACTTAGAAGATTTGTGTCGGTTCACACACGAGAAGTTTTGACTATAAATAGACGTGAAGATCAAAGCTCAAAATCATCACAACCATAACAAGAGTCTTCTACTTCTCCGATCATTCCTTTGTAGTTCTTACTCCTTGTCAGTGTAGATACTTTTGTGTATCACGTCCGGTGTACGTGTCTGTAATCACTCCACATAATAAAGAAGTTCTACCCTCCGGCCCGTGGATGTAGGTCATTCCGACCGAACCACGTAAATTCTCGTGTTCACTGTCCAACTCATTTTTTCTTCATTTTATTTGTTATCATCATTTCTCGGGCAATTATATTATCGGGGTTAAGCAAATATCCTAACAAATTGGTATCAGAGCCAACATCCCGATTTATTTTTCGCCACCATGACGATAACAAAACTGTCAATTGAAAAGTTTGATAGAAATGTCAACTTTGCAATGTGGAGTCTCAAGATGGAGGCCATACTCATTCAAGATGGTTGTGAGGCGGCGCTCGAAGGAGACAAGAAGAAACCTGCAGAAATGACAGTTGATCAGTTTAAAGAATTAGACAAGAAAGCCAGATCGGCAATTATCTTGAATCTCTCTTACGAGGTTTTACAGGAAGTTGCTACGGAGACGACGGCCAAGGGTATGTGGGATTCGTTGAAAGCTATCTACATGAAGAAGACTAAGGAGAATCGGCTTTATCTAAAGCAGAAGCTATACAGTTTGAGAATGACGGAAGGTACTTCTATACTCTCGCATCTCGATAAATTCGATTCAATCATTATTGATTTGAAGAACGTAGAAGTCGAAGTGAGTGATGAAGATCAGGCCATAATATTGTTGTGTTCATTCCCCTCATCCCTAAAACATTTTCGTGATACTATAATATATGGGAAAGAGACTATCTCCTATAGTAGTGTCAAATCTGCATTACAGTCGAAAGAGCAGATAGATAGGGATATAATGGGGGAAACTAGTGGTAACCAGGCAGAAGGTTTGCTTGCACGGGGTAGATCAGAATATAGAGATGCTGATAATAGCAGATCTAAGGGTAGGTCAAAATCCAGATACAGAAATAAAATCTGTAATTTTTGCAAGAAAAAGGGTCACATCAAAGATGAGTGTTATAATTTAAAAAATAAGGAGAGAAATAATCAGCAAAATAATTTTAAACCCGCCGAAGCGAGTGTAGCCGCAAATGAGAGCGATGGAACTATTTTTGTAGCAACTGCAAATATTGTCAGGTCTGATAGTGAGTGGATCTTAGATTCGGGTTGTTCTTACCACATAAGCCACAGCCGAGACTGTTTTTCCACGTATGAAGCTTTCGATGGTGGATACGTCTTGATGGGAAATGATGCTCCTTGTAAAGTTATTGGTAAAGGTACAGTTCAAATCAAGATGTCCGACGGATCATCCGAACGCTCACAGAAGTCAGACATGTTCCAGATATGAAGAGAAATCTTATCTCTTTAGGCACACTTGAATCTCAAGGGTGCAGGTTCTCAGGTGAAGGTGGAGTTCTGAAGATTGCTCGAGGTGCCCTTGTCGTGATGAAAGCTTGCAGGTCTGGCAATTTATATATTTTGCAGGGAACTACTGTTACAGGTTCTGCTGCAGTCTCGACATCCCCGGAGGTTGATACCACGAGATTATGGCATATGAGGCTTGGACACATGGGAGAAAAAGGCTTGACGATTTTGAGCAAGCGGGGCCTACTTTGCGGTCAAAGTACTGGTAAGATGGACTTTTGCGAACATTGTGTATTTGGGAAGCAGAAACGAGTCAGCTTCAATTCGCCAGCCATCCACAAGACGAAAGGTACTTTGGACTATTCCGATTTATGGGGTCCGTCCCGTGTTCCGTCCAAAGGTGGTGCAAGATACATGTTGACTTTCATTGATGATTTTTCAAGGAAAGTCTGGGTCTATTTTCTTAAACAGAAGAGTGATGTTTTTCTAACATTTAAACAATGGAAAGCTTTGATTGAAAAGCAGACAGGAAAACAGATCAAGCGGTTGCGGACAGATAATGGCTTAGAATTTTGCGGAAGCGATTTCAATGAATTCTGCAAGAATGAAGGAATAGCTCGACATCACACTGTTCGAATGACGCCTCAACAAAATGGTGTTGCCGAGCGCATGAATCGGACTCTTTTAGAGAGAGCTAGATGTATGATCTCTAATGCTGGATTGACGAATGATTTTTGGGCAGAAGCTATTGCAGCAGCATGTTATATCGTCAATCGCTCACCATGTTCACCTCTCAATTTCAAGACTCCTGAGGAAATATGGTCAGGTACTCCTGCTGATTACTCTAATTTAAGAATATTTGGATGCCCAGCTTATATGCACGTAAACGAGGGAAAATTAGAGCCTAGAGCTAAGAAATGTATTTTTCTCGGTTACGCTTCAGGGGTGAAAGGATATAGATTATATAATCCTGATCCCAAGTCATCCAAATTCGTAATTAGCAGAGATGTTACATTTGACGAGTCATCTATGTTACATCCTACAAAAGAGTCTTCTAATCCTTGTAATCAAGAAAAGAAGGATAGTGTACAGAACGAGGTGGAGCTCGAGATCAACAGTAAAGATTCTTCAGATGACCCTGCTACGAGTTCAACAGATCATGACGATGAGCTAGAACAAGAAGAACCCGATTCAGATCTCGTTGAAGATGAAGGCATTGAGCAGGAATATTCTATAGCCAGAGACAGACTGAGACGTGAGATTCGACTACCACAGCGGTATGTGAATTTAGTTTCATATGCTTTATCAGTGGCACAAGAAACAGGTGGAGGCGGTGAACCTTCTACATATTCTGAGGCAATTCAAGATGTCAACTCTGATAAATGGCTGGTAGCGATGAATGAAGAAATGGAGTCTCTGCACAAGAATGGTACTTGGATTCTTGTGCCGCCGTCGAAGAAGAAGAAAATAGTCGAATGTAAGTGGGTCTTCAAGAAGAAAGAAGGTTTATCTGGTTCTGACGATGCAAGGTATAAAGCACGATTAGTCGCGAAAGGCTATAGTCAGGTACAAGGTGTTGACTTTAATGATGTTTTCTCACCTGTCGTTAGACATAGCTCTATTCGTGTATTACTTGCATTCGTTGCCATGTATGATTTGGAGTTAGAACAGCTTGACGTCAAGACAGCGTTCTTACATGGCGATTTAGATGAACAGATCTACATGAAGCAACCTGAAGGTTTCATGGTTGAAGGAAAGGAAGACCAAGTTTGTTTGCTGAAGAAATCCTTGTATGGATTAAAGCAGTCTCCAAGTCAGTGGTATAAACGTTTGATTCTTTTATGTTGGGTCATGGTTTCTCCAGGAGCAAGTATGATAGTTGTGTTTACTTCCGGAAGTTGAATGACAGTTCGTTCATTTATCTATTGTTATATGTTGATGACATGCTCATTGCGGCTAAGAATCTTGCAGAAATTCACCAACTGAAGGCCTTATTGAACGGTGAATTTGAGATGAAGGATTTGGGAGCAGCTAAGAAGATTCTTGGTATGGAGATTAGACGTGATAGAGGAGTTGGTAAGTTACACCTGACCCAGGAGAGTTACCTTAAGAAGGTTTTGGAGAGATTTGGCATGCAAGATGCTAAACCAGTCAGTACTCCTCTCGCTAGCCATTTTAGGCTATCTGCTGCTCAGTCACCATCATCAGAAGAGGAAGAAGAGTATATGGCACGAGTTCCTTACTCGAGTGCAGTCGGCAGTATTATGTATGCAATGGTTTGTACACGTCCTGATATTTCACAAGCTGTTAGTGTTGTTAGCAGGTATATGGCTATTCCAGGAAAAGAGCACTGACAAGCAGTGAAGTGGATCCTCAGATACTTGAAGGGTACTCTAAGCACTTGTTTGGAGTTTGGCAGGAACAGTAATACTCTCTTTGGCTTCGTTGACTCAGATTACGCCGGTGATCTCGATAAACGGCGATCTCTTACAGGTTATGTATTCTCTATTGGAGGTTGTGCAGTTAGCTGGAAAGCTACTCTACAACACGTAGTGGCTTTATCTACTACTGAAGCAGAATATATGGCTATTACTGATGCGATCAAAGAAGCTTTATGGTTGAAGGGGTTATTCAGCGAATTAACTCAGCAACAGGGAGTTATTACTATTTACTGTGATAGTCAAAGTGCAATTCATTTGACTAAGGATCAGATGTATCATGAAAGGACTAAGCATATCGATATTAAGTATCATTTTATTCGTGATATCATTGCAGACAAGAAGGTGTTTATCAAGAAGATCAACACGAAGGATAATCCTGCGGATATGTTTACGAAGGCTCTTCCAATCTCCAAGTTCAAGCATTGCTTGGACTTGATCGGTATTTCAGAAATGGTGAACTAGCCCGTTGGGGCTATGGCCGGAGGGAGACAGAGACAAGTGGGAGTATTTTCAGAATCAAGGTCAATGTGGAGATTTGTTGAAATATGACCTAGATTCTCAAGCCGTAAAGTATATTCAAACGTTCACACTCGGAATTCTTGGACGGTAATGTGAACGAGACAAGTCGAAGTCAAAAGTCTTGGACGGTAATGCGAACGGGACAAGTCGAAGTCAATAATCAACATTCAAACTTAGAATTCAATGGACGGTAGTCTAAACCCGACAAAGTCGACTTTTGAAGAAGACTTAGAAGATTTGTGTCGGTTCACACACGAGAAGTTTTGACTATAAATAGACGTGAAGATCAAAGCTCAAAATCATCACAACCATAACAAGAGTCTTCTACTTCTCCGATCATTCCTTTGTAGTTCTTACTCCTTGTCAGTGTAGATACTTTTGTGTATCACGTCCGGTGTACGTGTCTGTAATCACTCCACATAATAAAGAAGTTCTACCCTCCGGCCCGTGGATGTAGGTCATTCCGACCGAACCACGTAAATTCTCGTGTTCACTGTCCAACTCATTTTTTCTTCGTTTTATTTGTTATCATCATTTCTCGGGCAATTATATTATCGGGGTTAAGCAAATATCCTAACATCAACTAATACTTAGTGAGTAATAGGTTATAAGTTTTCGAAATTTTATACAATGCCATCCATCCAAATCCAATCGACCTAATCATATGAGATCTTATCTTTTCATCACATTTATTTCAAATCATATTATTGTAACGCCAAACTCTAATCATTACACATTAACATAACATGCATGGGAAGCTCTCTATATATACCCATAGAACATATGAGCCCTTTTCTTACATCAAACTAGAATAATCATCCAAATTAATATATACAAAAGTTTAAATAATGGCAAGTGTAACCTTTGTGAAGCTCGCCGCCTTACTACTAACCGCTACGCTGCTGCTGACGGCTCCTCGCGTCGACTCGGCCATTACATGCAACTTAGTTCTTGCAACGCTCAGCCCATGCATCAACTACGCCAAGAACGGCGGCTCGGTCCCACCGGCTTGCTGCGATGGCCTTAAGACCCTCAATGCAAGGACTCAGTCGAACCCCGACCTGCAGGGGGCTTGCAGGTGCATCAAGTCGTTCGTCCCGAGCCTCGGGGCTAAGCCCGAATTGGTTAACGGTCTGCGTTCGAAGTGCGCCATTAATTTTCCTTATAAGTACAGCCCATCTCTTGATTGCTCTACGTAAGCATATCTATCTGCCCTTTTTAAACTTTATCACACACACACACACAGACAATATATATGTATGTATATTCGGTGTGTTTTGCAGGATCCACCGTTGATGCGATGAGTGTTCGGCGAAGAGGAAGCACAAATAAAAAATAAATAAATTTATAAATAAATAAATAAATAAATAAAGAAGACTAACAACTGTTAGTTGTGATTTATTATAATTTATGTAATGAGGGTTTTCTATGAAGCCTTGTGTATCCTATTTATGTTGTTATCTCCATTCGAAACTCATGTAAGGATTCACTTAAAAGTCTTATTTATCGACGTTAAATTGCTTTACATATAATCAAGTTAGTTATTAAAGCTATTACTTATGTTAGAACGCTCTTTATTTCCCAATCATGTGAAGTTTATAAGGAGATTCGTAGCCCTATATTTTTATTTCTCCTTACACTTACACGGCCAATTGTTTTTATTACATGCCATTTTTCCTTCTTATCTCGAAGATATAGTATTTAATCGATTTTCGAGATATTTTCGGGTAATTTTCGACGACGATTCCGATTTCTTCAAAGACGGGCGAAGAGTCCTTGCAGAAAATAAAGGACCCAACTTCGACAATTTGATTAAATGTGTGTATTGTCTTTAACACGATAGCTCTAAATATGTCTAATACTAAATATAATCAACTCATTTTAATGCTAGATGAATCCTTGAAGGAAAAATATATAAATATCTTAACTAATGAAGATGATTGTCTACTAATTATATATATATAATGTCGAGGGTCTAAGTCTTTTTAAATATTTTTTGTTACGGAGAAGTCGTCGTCATTTGTGATGCCGTGTGCTGACCATGAATATATTATATATATATATATATATATATATTGGCTTATTAGGAGTAGCAAGCTAAAGTTTAGAAAATCAATTCGAAATTGTAGAATAATATATACATAATCTAACGCCATAATATAATGTGTAATAGATCTAAAACATTAGTTTACATTCATTCTTACACCTCTGACGAACTCCATCCCTATCTATATTTGCTGACGTAGCACTGCGTCCACACTCTAGTCTTCGTAAACTTATTATATACATAGTTATTATATATCTAGATATTCAAACCCTACTTGGCAATAGAAATTACGTATAGATTGAAAGCGACAATGATATTTCCAATTTAATAATAACAAACTGATTGGTTTTCGTAGCACGAAAGTACTATTTTAGCAAACTCAATAGCATATTCAAACCAAATAAATAATAAATAAATAAAGAACAATAGGGTTTGATGAAAAAGATGGACACTTTGTATAATAAAAGGGAAATGCGTGCGCCGCGAGAAAGACAAGCGGCAATAAAAAGCATCGTCATGTTGTGGGACCCACTATCCACGTGGCACTTCAAGAGCCAATCAATTTGCTGAGTCAAAGACTCATCTTTGACCACTATATTTAATTTTAGTAAATTTACGAATTAATTAATATCACAACAATTAAAATAAAATGAGGAGATAACGTTTGAGGATTATATTCCCATACTTTGACTGGGACGTCACTTCAATCGAGGCCCTTCGCACTTGAAATCACCAAAATGCCCTTTTAGGTCAATGGAAAAGGTTGTATTTTCAAGTATTGACCTAAGGGTTTTTACGTAAATACAGTAATATGAAAACCATAAATTTTATTATATTTCTGCAATTGAGTATAATACAAGGATTTGGTTTGACCATTGCTGTTTATCTACTGCAAATATTAAAAAAAATATTATATAGATTATAGTATATGTAGTCTCTGCCTCGATTTATTATTTTATTTCTTTTGCAGATCATCAAATTCTCTCTCATCTTTCCCAGAAATTCCTTTTTTATTTTTATTTTTATTTTTATTTTTATTTATAAAGTCTTTCGCAGAAGCATAAACACCTTACAAGCTCTTGGGGCTTTTGTGTTTCGCTGATTCTAAGAGACTAATCATCAAGCTTTGATTCTTCGCCATCCTGCGTTCGATTCGTCTACCGAAGAAAGAATCCGTTTTGAGATCTGAAGCTTCAATCTCAAATCAGTTCAAGATTGAGCTGAATTTCGCCGAAGGTTTGCTTTTCTCCTTTTTGGGGGTTTTGCGTTTTTTGTTTTCACTCAATTGGGTTATGCTGAATGGGGCGACTTGTCGTTTTGGGCGTTCATAGTATATATGCTTTGTTTTTCAGCTGGATGAAGATTATTGTTTTTTTTTTTTCTGTCGATTTACTGTCGGCGTGTTTTCGTTCGTGGCGAAGGTTTTAGGTAAAATTGGATCTGAAGTGAATGTTCTCAGAGCATGAGATTCTGGGAAAAAAATCGAGAAATTTATTACCATCAATCGTAGGATGTTAATTGATAACGTAATACGCAGCTGTCATATTTTGTTTTGATTTGTGATTGATATCCTTTGTTAATAACGTGGGTATTGATATGGTGATCTGACCTGCATTTATGTTGCCTTCACTTCAACATGTTGTGTTTAAATGTGCTTGGTAACTCTTTCTCATTTAGCTTCTATGCATTGTTCATCTTTCGGTGTATGTATCACTCATCCATAGATAGTAAATCGAAGTTTCTTAACTTTTTTGTGTATCTTTTGGCGTTTTTGCTAATCATTTGATACCGTTTTTTTATCTTTCAAATCAGAAAGCCATTGTCTTCTGCAATATGGGGTGCGTCACATATCCGTAGATAGTAAATCGAAGTTTCTTAACTTTTTTGTGTTTCTTTAGGCTTTTTTGCTAATCGTTCGATACTATTTTTTATCTTTCAAATCAGAAGGCCTTTGTCTTTTGCAACATGGGGTGCTTCACCGTCTTAAAAAGCAAAAAGAAAAAGATCGATCGACCTGTCTCGATCAAGTCCATCACCATTCAGCAACACTCTCCTACCGTGTTGCCTGAACCCCAAACGGACAAACGGTCTTTACAATCTGCACCACCTAGCTTTAGGACACGAGTAAAGCCCGTTCAGTCTGGCGTCAGCGTAAGGTCTAACAGAATGCGTGCGCTGTCTGCCCCGTCGAGCCTCGATGATGTTGCAGAGCAGGACGCATTCACATTGAATGATTGCCTGGAGCAAGAACAAGAGCCTAAGGCTCGGATTGGTTCGTCTAAAGATTACAGCAATTCGCCAAATCCTCAACCTCTGCCACTTCCATCGCCTTCGAGTGCCCTTAGGACGGCGGTGAGCTTTAAGATGAACAGCAATAACAGTGGCACCCTCGATATGTCTGGGCCACTACCTCTTCCACCTGTCAAGCCCTCAACCCTAACGAAAGGGGCTGTAAAGAATTTTTCGTACGAAGAGATTTCATCTGCTTGTCATAACTTTTCCCCCGAGAGGTGTGTTTCTGAAGGGCTTTCATCCGTTTTGTATCGAGCTTCTTTTGAGGACGTGTCGGGATCTGGACCAAAAAGGAATCTTGACGCTACTGTGACTCGCCTTCACCCTTCAAAACTGGTAATTATTTTGTTTTCGAAATTAATGGTTGATCAATTGGTGATTTGGTGATGATGCATGTGAATAATGGCTCTTTTTACTGACCAACTTGTGCCATCACTCTTCAGGGTTTTAAGGAATTTGTGAACGCGGTCAACACTCTTGCATCTTTGCAACATCCATTCCTCTGTAAGTTGATCGGTTTTCACGCAAGAGAAGGATCCGATCAGAGAATGATAGTATTCGAGAGGCTATATCACGGGAGCCTCGATAGGCTTTTATATGGCCGAACCGATGGGCCACCCCTCGACTGGAATAGTCGAATGAAAGTTGCTTTGTGCGCTGCACAAGGTTTGACATTCTTACATGAAGAAGGCCCCTTCCAGGTATAAACAGTAATAATTATTCCAATAACCATTCAACTGTGAATTTCATACAATTTCACATGATATAAAATCTTGTTTTCTTTCAATTGTTTGTTACTGAGAAATCCCTTGTTACATATAGGCAATGTTCTACGAGTTCTCTACAGCGAATATACAGATCGACAAGGACTTCAGTGCGATGCTCTCGGGATATGGTTGCATTAGCCATGTTCCTGAAACAGATATCTCCAGCAACTCAGCTGTGAGTTACTTTCGAAATTTACCTCTGATCTTTTTCTTTTCGTTTTTATATCCATCGTGTGCGTGGTGAAGAAGTAGTGACAGTAATAACTTAAGCTCAACTTATCGCTTTCAGGCCATAGCGTATCTCTCAGTCGAGACGCTCGAAAGGGGCTTACTAACGCCCAAAAGCAACGTATGGAGCTTTGGAGTCGTTCTCCTTGAGCTTCTAACAGGAAGGAAGAACCACGACTCTCGCCTCCTCAAAGAAGAACGAAACCTCGTAAAGTGGTCAAAACCCTACCTGTCAGACGACTCTAGGCTCTCCCTGATCATAGATCCTCAGCTCAAGGGCCGCTTCCCAGCCAAAGCTGCCCGCACCATCGTCGACATTGCCCAAAAATGCCTCCAACCCGACCCGTCAGAGCGACCCACGATGAGAACGATCGTGGACCATCTCAAATCCATACAAGACATGAAGTTCACCTCTCGGTTTCCCTTACAAGACCCTGGTTCAGTCAGCGGGAAGCACATGTCCAGATCCACTAGTCTTAATGGGATCATTCACCCCGTTCCAAGATCGAATTTTTCCCCGACCCGAGTGGGTAATAAAACATACGTTCCTCCTAATACGACGGCAATGCCTTTGGCCTTACCCCCGCCAAGAACGTGCTCGTCGACGCATGCATTCGAGGAGATCGATCCACAAGAGAGTAGGAGGTCTTCTTCCTCAACTTTCCATAGGTATAGCGTTGAAGGTATTTGATTTTGTTCTTTTTTTTTTTGTTCCCTTTAGTGGGACTGTTTTTTTGTGTCTTTGATTTTGTATATTTTCTTGAGTTCTATGGCATTTGTGATGTATAGATGACATTTTTGGATATGTTATCAGGGTGGAATGTGTTGTGTGTTGAGGTTTTTAATGTTCTACTAAACCATATATACAAGATGTTGTCCTCAAACATATACTTCCTAGGTTTCAACGCCACACCGTAAGCTTTACGACAATCCAAACAATCTTCCTAAGCTTGAGTTCAGCTCGAACTCATCAGCTTGTACTAACTAACGATGGTTTTGACTTTTGAGGTTCTTAATTAAATAAATAGTTTTTTAATTTTTATTTATAAAATAAGTGAAAAAATACTTATTAATAAAATAGGTATTTTTGTAGGTGAAACATACGAGTTATAACTATATATCTGAAATACGAGTTAGATCTACTGACACCGACAAACTCTGCAAAAACTCTGCAAACTCGTATGTGTGAGATACGAGTCTCATATAACTCGACTCGTATGTTGAAGATACGAGTTATACTTTTTCGTATGTTGCAGATACGAGGTCATATTACTCGTATCTTTAACATACGAGTTATACCCGTATAAATTCCACTGCTTTAACCGAATTATTATATCAAACAATTCACAAATCACTCACATCACATACAGAAATGGTGTCCAATCATATACAAGTGTTAATTTTGTTTTTGGTGGTGAAATTATTCACACATCCAATTCAATCATCAAATACAGTGTTGATCCTATAGGGTACCGGCGAATTCGTCGTTCTACCAATTTTTCCGAATTTCTGTCATTGTTGTTTGAAATTACGGGTGCTGATAGCAGTTCTTGTTCGTTGACTATTTATGACAAGAATGAATACTTTCAACATCTCGCATATTTCATCAGCTACTACAAATTTCCAACGACAGCGACTTGTCATTTTTCATACATCCTGATTCCGAATTCAACGATTTTGAGGTTTTTGTTGAAAAAAATGAATACACCAATTTTGATCTCAATGAAGATTCTGATCCAAATTTTGAAGACAGAAGTGAGTTTCATCAATTTGAATTTGGTTCATCGAGTCATGCTTGTCCAAAGATACCTGATATAGTCACAGTTACAAGAGGGTTCGAAAATGTTTCAATTAATATTCCTATATTAGACGTGCCGGAAGCCGAGCAGGAAGTTAAGCCAGAAAGCGAGCAAGAAGTCGAGCCAGAAGTCGATGTCAGTGATTCATAAGCAGACGATGACAATCTCTTGTCCGAGTTTCCAGATCCCAACGATCTTGAAGCTATCAACGACGATGAGAATCCACCCGATGCCACTGCACCAGTAGATGGTCCCCGAGCAATATACCGGTCTGTTCCCTTTAATCATACATATCAAATGCCACCTCTCGATGTTGATGACTACGGTGGATGCGGGGACTTTTATGATCAAGAAACTCCCACATTTTGTCGAGGTATGATTTTTCAAAGTAAAGAACATTTACAACATACTGTAGACGATTATTCGATCAGGGTAGTTAGGCACGAGTATAATGTTAGAGAAAGCAACAACACCGTTTGGAGTTTTCAATGCAATGACAGCAGCGAATGCCCTTGGAGACTTAGAATCAGCTTGAAGCGTAAAGAAGGTTACTGGAAAGTGACAAAATATGGAGAGGCACACGCATGCTACATGACTGAGTGAAGATATGGATATAAAAAAATATAAGATATGGATATCAATTTGACTATCATGAAACAAAGAATAAATTATATGTTCATTTGTTTTTATAACATAAATTACATTAAGTAATTATGATTTAATGATTTGGTGTAATATATAATAAAAAGGTGTTTTCATGTGGAGTCCAACCTTTTTTTTATAAATTGAAGTAACTCGTATTTTTAAGATACGAGTTATAATTCGTTTTTTTCTAATTACGAAAAAACTTATTTTATTAATAAATATTATTTTTCATTTATTTTATAAATAAAAAATAAAAAACCATTTATTTAATTAAAAAAGCCTGAGGTTTGGGTGTCACGTGCCGCACGTGCCTGGCGCACGTTAGATAAACCCTCTAGTCACAAGTTACGCAAGGTTTCTTTGTTTTATAGAAACCCTCAAAACAAATCTTCTACCTAAAAACAGAGGAGAACGTTAGCATCTCTCTATCTGCTGGACGACCATGGAATTAGGATCAATCACAGTTAGGAATCGCGTCGCCGGGTTAAACAGGGCTTGTATGGAGCTGTGCCGCGAGACGCCGCCGTCGCTAGGGTTTGAAGCTAGGAGCCGACGCAACGTGTCGATTGCATTGTCTGCGAAGGGGCTCGGAGGTAAGTCGTTGGTAAGGAATCTCAGGGGAAGTCGTCATGTTTGCTTGTCTGCAGCTTCTCGTGAGGAATCGTCGGTGAGCTCGAAGTTGAACGAACAGATTTTTTTTATTATTATTTTTCGATACGTATGTGGCCAAGCTGCTTGCTTTGTTCTGCTTCTGCTAGATTTAGTTCGTCAGGGTTAGTTGTATGTAGCTTCCATTTTCAATCGCTCACCTTGATTTTGTTTTTGAAGCTTCCATGATTTATATAAATTTGTTCAATATTGAGCAGCATCTAGAATATGATATTTACAGTATTTGAATGACTAGTCATACCATGATTGCTGTATGTTGGTTGTTGATGGAAAAAAGGATGTCTTTTGTTATATTTTGCTTTGAAATGTTGATTCTCTGTGCTCAAGTTTTAATTGATGGGCGATAATGTTCGTCCAAGGTCATTAAGGTGGTATGAGTTTACTGAACCCATTTTTACTGAAAAATAAAAACATAAAATGGAGTTTTCGCATTTATTTCTATCCGTCTGACATGAATGGCATTTCAGAACTTTCCGGGGATTGACATTGAGAAGGAGAAAGAGGACCTAAAATCGGGAGCTCAAGAATCAGAAGCCGCATGGCAACAGGCGCTATCTGCTTTCAAAGAACAAGCCTTAAAAATGCAGAGCTTGTCAAAGGAATCGTACGATAAGTACTTGGAGAGGGCGTTGGAAGTCTTGAAGGAAACCTCCGAAAATCTTAAAATTCAAGCTGAAAAGTCAAGGCAGGATTTGAGCGTGATTGCCCAAGAAATCGCTGAAGAAAGCAGAGAATACTTTACTACAGCAGCTGAAAACTCTCCCGAACCCGTGAAGGATATCGTCGAAACCTTTGCAAGCTCTACCGACGAGTTAAACGACGTCTCTACACTGCGGGATTTCTATGTTGGAATACCTTATGGTGCAGACCTCTAGCCCGATTGCTGCATTTTCTGTTACTTGTACCCTTATGGATGAGATTTGTATTGAGACGAAGTACACTTGCTATACTTCTTTTTTTATCAGGTGCCCTTCTTTCGGGTGGGGGCTTCCTTACTTTTATGTTCACTGGAAGCATTTCAGCCATCAGATTCGGTGTTATCCTCGGCGGCGCTCTTTTGGCCTTAAGTATATCGAGTTTGAGATCTTGGAAAATGGGGGAGAAGGTTTCGCCTCTTCTCTTGAAGGGACAGACTGGTTAGTTTAATACTTTACGCCTCCATGTATCATTACATCATTATTTTATGATTTAAATTGGCTTCCCCCTTCTCGTTCGCAGCGATTGCAACCATACTATTTCTCAGGGAACTGCGATGTTCGCTTAAGGTTGGAGTAGGATATGTCAAATCTTGAATTATAAGGAGTTAGAAAAATAATATAAAGCTTTCATCTTCAAAGCTGACATTGTTTCTTTTGCTACTTCCACTGCAGCGACCGTTTCTTGCCAATCTCTTCACGACGCTAGTCAGGTATCCTCGTACCCTTTCCCGAAATCTTAAACTGTCTTTATATTATGAGCTCAGATTGTAATAGAAATATATTCTTGCAGTGGTGCGGCGGTAGCATTCTACCTCTACAGAATCAACAGAGATAGGGGACAAGCTGGAAGCTCGAATGTGGAAGTTACCCCACAAACTTAAAATCTCAAGCTATGGTATTCATACATTTCTTTTTTTGGAACATCTTTTTTCGCAACATCTTCCTATTGATCAATCTAAGTAACCCTTTTTTTCCCGGGATTTTTATTAAAACTCGGTGTTTCTTAGCTATTAGAAGGGCTCATTTAGCGAGTACTTCGAGGACTAGAAACACTATCAAATTAGACGAAGAGAATTCTAGCGAATAAAGGTTGGTAATAATCCGATTGATGATGTCGTTCTTTTGCTTTAGCAGAGATTTCTCTAACATTTATGGTTCCGCCCGGGTTTAGGGTTTGGAGACTACTTCGGGTAAGCGAAAAACGACCCATTTATGCATCAAGAAAATAATCGAAGTTGCTTGCGTAGCTTACATATAAAGCATGAGCTAGTTTCTCATTTATAGTCTTAAAAGACAACTGCACTATAGCATTTAGTATCAATGACGTTGAAAAATTCAGTTTTTTTTTTTTTTAAGAAAGAAAAATATAGTCAGCCAATCGTTATGAAAACTGACTGAAGAAGGCAATTCTCCCACCCCACGAGCACGTTTTTGGCGTGGTCATTTACTCCAAGATTTGGACCACAAAGCTTTTTATAATATATATATATATATAATTACTGTATCAGGGGGACCTCCCAACCTATCATCCAAACAATTTGATGTTTACCATAAGCTTTAAAGTACTATGTTAGTACTAAATATACCGAAAGAGTAAGGTCTTATTTTAAATAAAGTTGAGCTTTGAACTTTACTTTATTCAAGGGAAAAAAGAAAAAGACTAATTTGATTTTTGTGAAGGCCTTATTTGCATAGCATTTTTACCAAATAATCCAGATTAATTTTAAATTATTTTGTCCAAGCCATTAAAGTTTAAACCTTTCTTGCTTAGCAACGCAGAACAAAAAGGTTATGGGCCATGGCGGCTGTTCCACTGATTAAATAAAGAGTGGGTCATGTAGTGGTAACAACAATGATAATAGTAATAATCGATACCATCAATAAGCATGTGCTAATGAGTTTAATTTAGCGACAGCTAAGTTCAATAATAATTTTATTTGAATATTGATTTTACTACAAGAACATATGCAATGCAATATAATGGTTACAAACAGTACTAAAATATGGACTATCATACAATACATCTAATGTACGAGCCATCTCATAATTCTACACCAAATCCAAAGGGAAGATATACAAAACAAAACAACATGCGACTAGATCACCATTAAAAAAAAAGAGTTATTAGAGCTTCCATAACTATATTATATATAATTCAATTAAATTCCCTCAGACCATCCATGAGAAAATCATCAAAATCAGAAGAATCCACGCCGCCGTCGATCAGATCGGGGAGGTGGTGGTGCAAACCGCTGCTGTGTGTGCTCGCCGTGCACGAATACACCTCGGAGTTCGACATCCCATCAAGACCCAAACGACGAGGATGATGGTCTTCGATAGGCATGTAATAACCGAACGGAGACTTCGCCGTTACTGCCTCTTCCACTTTCTTGTTATTGGGCTGAAGCTGAAAGTTCCATATGAAGGAGGATGAATCGTCATCATCCTCAACATCATCGTTAATAGTTTGATTATGGGGTAATAATGATTGGAAGGTCATTGTGTTTAGGTTCTTGCATCTGTGTTGAAACTCGTAGGTTGTACGGTAGATTGGTGGATTGTCTTGAATCTGTTGTACTTGTTTCTTGGCCGGGCAGATTTGGTCGTACTTGTGGGTGCATCTATAGTAATGTCTGCATAGTTCCCACAAATTTTATTACCCTTTACTATGTTAAAATATATTCATAGTTTGATGTAAATAAAAGAACTGTGCTATTGTATTTAGGTAACTAAATATAGATATAACCTTGGATATTTGGAATCAAGGATCCTTTTTTGGCCGTACTTCCTCCAAGCTCGGCCATCTTGGAAGGAATCAGTGGTCTCCTTTGTGTATGTTTCGGAGGTTCTTCTGCAATTAAATCAATAGTTCGTCATGCTATTTGGTTCTCTAAATGAAGATGTGATGATGTAAAAAAGGATGTAAATTGATAAGTGTTAGGAGGTTATAATTGGTATTTTCACACTTGGGAAACCTTACAACTTGAACATTAATCCAACTATTATTGCAACATAGTACACATATAATATAACAAGCAGTAATAGATTATACTTTTTGTTAGTTTCTTTTCACTAACGATTACTGATAATGTTAGTTAATTCGGTTTGTTTATTACTAGAGAGGGACGACGTAGTACCTCCTCTTGTAGGAACCTCTCCGATCTTTAGGCAGCGCCGGCTTCTTGCAACTGTCGCCGGAATCCTCAGTGCCCCTCGCCGGAGCATCATGGGACGACACCACGTCATCGAACTCACCGCCGCCGCCACCACCATTTAGCATCAGAAGCGACCGTGTAAAAGTATCTATGATCTCCCCGACCAAACCCTGAGAAGATGGAGACAGCTGCCCGCCGTCGTCTCCACCGCCGCCGTTGGCTTCGCAGAGCTTCGCACTCAGCTGAACGGCCACTTCACGGCCTCTGGACAGCTCATCGCGAAACCTTTTCCTGCCGACAAACAAAGCGCTTCCAATATTTACCAAAGACGAAGAAGAAGAAGCCATGGTTTTGCTCTCTCTCTCTCTCTCTCTCTCTCTCTCTACACTGTGCGTGAACTAAGTAGTTTTGATGGGTTTTATATATGCAGTTTGGTGAGTAACTTCCAAGAAATGGTTGATATTTTTTCTTATTATATTTTACGTTATTATTTTGTATTTGGGGCACTAATGTAAGGAAAGTAGTAGGAAACTTAATGGAGATTAGGGTTAGAAACATCACACGCGCACTTACGAGGTGAGTGGTAGAAACGCGCGGGATGATGCGCCTATTTAGGGTTCGATAGTGAGCTAAGGCTGATCGTGGCATTCCAACGCTAACGAAAGCGCGTGTATCTGCTTTTGCTTGCGCATTAGTGATGGCGTTTGCATGCTTGGTCATGACCTACGTCACGCCAAGTGCTAGTTTTGACTTAATAAAAGAATATTACTACTTGGTAATAATTAATTCTAACAACCATTATTATTATTATTATATTTAAGGTAATTTCAATGCGATTCACCATTGTATTTGATATCATATAGTGACAAAATTTTATTAGAAAATCACAATACTATATATCATTGGTCTAATCTAATTATGATGCTAATCTCCATCCCAAAGCAAATGGGGAGATATTTCTCTCGTTCTTCATATTTTTTTTAGTTTATAATTTAGTTTTGATTTTTCTTACAAAGTGTCAAGAGAGATGGAGAGTGATGTGTTATCATGGTAAATAATAAATATAAATTAGGGTTTCGATATTAATACGATTATATTAGTATTTCATGTATTAGGCCCGTAAAAAAAACGACATGATTCAATAGGGAGGGAGAGTATGATCCACTTCTCCGCAGAGAAAGAGAAAAACGGAAATTTTCCTCGCCACCATGGCAGATTCCCGAGGGGGACGGGGAATCCTAGCCTATTGACAAACCTTTAGATCTAATCCACCACTTGTATTAATTTATCATTTCAATGTTTCATCCTTATCTACTAGCTTATTTACTTGAGGAGAGTATTGATGACCAAGTTATTTATTTAGTTAATAGATTATACTTACGCCTTAAGCTCTCTCTCTATATATGGCTTGAGATCATCTATTCCATTTTTTATATTTCACATTGTATTCCAACCTACGAAAATCGTTACACCTTTCTCCGCTCAGTGTTAAAACACCCGTACACATCATTATATCCATGAATAATATTACACCAGTTGTTTAAATAAAAAAAGATCAATATTATATATTTTTCTAGTTTGGTATAGAAAAAATCAGTATTATATTAAAATATATATTGATCTTTTTTTTTATTAAACACCTGGTATAATGATATTCATGAATGTAATGATATTTATGGGTGTTTTAACACTGGGCGCAGGAAGGTGTAACGATTTTTATATGTTAGAATACGAAGTGGAATAAAAAAGTGAAATTGAGGATCTCAAAGCATATATATATATATAATATATAGGTTAAGGCAGATGGGATTTTCGTAGGAATTTCCATTATTGTCTTACTTAATAGGATGTATACGTTGTAAGATTGTATAAAGATATGACGTGGACGTGTTAAAATAGGTTAGAATTTGTGAACTTATTAATGTAATTGAATTAAATAGAAATTAAATGCAAAGTATATAGATGCGCCATGTGAAAAATATATATGAATTATTGAATGCTTTGTGATGACTTTATCCATTTGCTTCTTTTTTTTTTTTTTATCTATTTCGTGTACACAAACATGTGGTTCATCTTTCTCTTTTGTGAACTTTAATTAATAAATCGTTAAAATCATTTTTAGATATTAATTGGCAAGTTTCATGCATTGCAGATCAAAACAATAAGATTATGATCTTCTTGTCTAATGTATAAGTTACCCCATTTTTTTGGTTTTATTTCCTTGAATTAAAGAACTAATAATAGTTATTTAATTATAATTGCTTGCAAAGATCAACCTACTATTGTTTATTTAATGATTAGGGAATAATTAAATAGACATTAACCGGCCATGCCTTCAAAGTAAGTTGACTGTTACATAATGACTTTTTTTAATGTCACAATTATCAAATCCATAGCAGCATATTTGTAGAATTTTCAGTTATTAACTTATTTTAAAAGAGTGTTCACACCGAATGGGAAATAATAAATAATAATTCTGAATTATGTACAAAAAGTCAAGTTCACACTATGTGTTTTATATCAACAGCACAATAAAAGCATTTAATTTGAGCACCATACCAAGTTTTTTATTTTGGATTTTGATAATTACAAAAATATGTCACTAATTTCATATGGCGGAACAATTTCGGTTCTTCGATTATTTTTCCGACAAAAGAAGTCGAAAATCCTACGTGGTTGCTGGCGGAAAATATTTACAATTCACTTGACCGATTATAGGAAATACGGTTAAGTACGAATTCAGGCATGTTCTGTAACTTATTTTTCAGTAACCTAATTTTGTAATTATCAAATAGAGTGACCTAAAATCAAAATTTGGTATACTTAGAGAACGCATAATTTTGCCGATGATTAATTACCAATCTCTTTCTTTTTTGTCTCAAGTCATTCTATTCCTATATTTTCCTACTCTAATTAAATTTTTTAGTGGTCTTCAATTAAATTACTAATTTGTTACTATTTTACACATACATCTATACTATATATAATTGGAGAGCACCTTAGACTAACGGTCAAATTAATTTGATATGGCAATGAAAATGATCATTTTAACCTTGATTTCTAATTTATTCTAATTTTATCCTCTAAAATCAATATATTTATATATTAGTGCACATCCAAAATACTAGTATTATTTATGTGAACTCCATCATGATTCCTATCATGCTATAATGTAATTAAAAAATTAATTATGTGGGCCATATTATAAATGGGCCATCAATAGGTAAGGCCCAATTACAAACAGCCCAATGTTTTCGGGCCAGCTTGAAACCACTCCACCGAATCTAAGTGCCCATTGAAATGGTCCCACCCACTCCATAGTTTGACGTGACTGCCACTCACCTCCTATATGTGGCGTGGGACCCACATTGTCATCCTTTGTCCTAAATTCAAAATTATGGAGCTAAATTATATATATATATATATATAAGAAAAGGTTATAAAAGTAATGGCTTCATTTAATTATCATACAAGAGGATGATTTTTATTTTTCTATTTTCCAACAAATGGGTTAATAATAAGATATGCAACAAAACACATGGGAAAGGAAAAGTCATACCAGCGTTGGCCAAAACCTAGAAAGTGTCACTCTCTTTCTAAGCGCGTTAAATGTCACGCACCACCACTTTTTTGTTTTCTTTTTCTTTTTTCGTATAATGAATAAAATTTAGGATAAATTTGAGAAGGCTTAATGTTTTTTTTGTCCAGTAATCAAAAGGAGGTGGCGTTATAGGAACAACTAATTTAGGAGTTGATAAAATACGGACAATAACTTTCGAAAAAATGGCAATGTATGAACATTATACGCTGCGACCCTGTATTTTGACCAAAACCCGCTGATGTGGTGCCCGATCCGCTGACATGTGCGCTTTAATGGCTCGACACATCATTAAAGGTATCCCACGTGGCGGCACGTCATTGTCTGAAATTAAAAAAAATAAAAACAAAATCAATTTTTGAAATAAAAAATTGTTTGTCGGGGTGCTTCAGGCGATCGACGGTGTTGGGTTTGAGACGCAAAAACAAAAAATCAATTTTATTTTTATTTTTTTAATTTCAGGCGATGACGTGGCGCCATGTCGGATACTTTTAATGATGTGTCGCATTAAAGCGCACATGTCAGCGGGTCGTGCGTTACATCAGCGAGTTTGTGTCAAAATACAGGATCGCAGTGTTTAAATGTCTCTAAATTGCCATTTTTTCGAAAGTTATTGTCCGTATTTTGCCAACTCGTAAATTAGTTATCCGTATAACGCCACCCCTAAATTACGAAGAAAAAAAAACATTAAGCCATTTGAAAAACCTCCCTTAAAATTGTAATTGGTTAATGAATTTTCTTGCAAAAAACAATATACATAAAAAAATATACATATTAATTGGTGACAACCTGCCATTTAAGGTATTGGTTGTCCTAATTAATGCACAGCAGATGCCTCTTTATCAATTTCAACCACTATAGGAGGAAGACTCATATTTATCAAGTCAAAATCTCTGTAATAAAAATATTTCGCCTTTTCATTTCCTTTTGTCCAATGGAAGAAATCTGACCATAATAATAATGCTTAAAATTTTAAAAGGATGAAAGTTTCAAGCATTAGCGTAAATTTCCGAATTTAATAATAACCCCATACCTTTTCTCTCTCTTACAAGTTACAACCTCAGCTTCTTTCTCACCTGACCTGAAATTTCCTCCTCGGCTCTGCTCTGCTAGAAGGGATTGTTCGTCGACAGCTTATAAATGAGTTAAAAGTCCTCATCTTCGTCTATTTCGAAGTGCTGATATTTCAGATAAAGGTTAGCTTTGCGCATTTCCTTTTTACATATACTGCCTTAGTTCTTCACAGATCTATGAAGCTGTTCTTGTCTATTGTTCGAAAATATGCTGTTTTCTGTGTGATTTGCTATACTGTTCTTAGCAATCGACTGTTTTTTCGCTTCTTTAATCGCTCAGCTTGGCAGTTTTCTGCGTTTTTGATCTGTCATTACCTTATCTCTGTTAGGTTTCTTACCGTTCTTCTAAACCTCGTTAATGATGAAGTTTAGCTTAATTACCCAGGAATTTATCGACTGATGGAGAAACACCACAATCTCCGCCGTAAGCTCTCATTGCTGCTGCTGCTGATACTCGCCGTCGATCTAATCTCAGCCGCAGATTACGTGCCGACGGACAAGATCTTCTTAAACTGCGGGGGCCCACCCGACTCCACGGACTCCGACGGTAATAAATGGACATCGGACATCGGCTCGAAATTCGCATCCTCGCCGGCTAAGTCCTCAACCTCGACAGCCTCCGTCCAGAAACCCTCGGTCCCCGAAGTCCCTTACATGACGGCAAGAACCTTTCAGTCCGGGTTCACCTACACATTCCCCGTCGCCTCGGGCCGCAAGTTCGTTCGCTTGTACTTCTATCCGGCGACTTATGGCGGCCTCGATGTGTCGAACGCCCTCTTCACGGTGACTTCGGGCCCGTACACCCTCTTGAAGGACTTCAGCCCGGCCCGCTACACCGAGGCCCTAAACTTCGACTACTTGACCAAGGAGTTTTCCGTGTACGCCCCCACCGCGGCGCTGAACGTCACCTTCACGCCCGGCGCGGGCTCGTTTGCGTTCGTGAACGGCGTCGAGGTCGTTTCCCACCCCGACATATACAGTCAGGACGGGACTGAGACGGTGGTGGGCCAGACGACGGGCTTCGTTCTCGGCAACGAAACGGCCCTCGAGAATCTATACCGTCTCAACGTTGGCGGGAATGGAATTTCGCCGTCTTCTGACACGGGCCTGTTCAGATCTTGGGAAGGTGACTCGAACTACCTCTTCGGTGCGGCCAGCGGCGTGACCGAGGTGCCCGACCCAAACGTGACCGTCGCCTACCCTCCGGGCTCGCCCGGCTGGACCGCCCCGCTCGACGTCTACAGTACCCTTCGGTCCATGGGCCCGAACGCATCGGTCAACGTGAACTACAACCTGACTTGGATCTTCAATGTCGACCCGGGCTTCAACTACCTCGTGAGGCTGCACTTCTGCGAGATAACCGACGTCATCACCAAGGTCAACCAGCGGGTTTTCACCGTGTACCTCAACAACCAAACAGCCGAGCCGCAGGCCGATGTGATCGCCTGGGCTAACCGCAACGGCGTCCCGGTCCACAAGGACTACATCATCACGGTCCCTAAGGGCAGCTCGTACGACGAGCTTTGGCTAGCACTTCACCCTAACCCCGACTCCAAGCCTCAGTACTACGATGCGATACTCAACGGCGTTGAGCTGTTCAAGATCAATGACACCTCGGGGAACCTCGGCGGCCCCAACCCCGTACCTCCCCCGCCCGTCCCCGACGTGGGCCCGCCCGGGGGCGGCACCTCGCCGTCGGGTAAGAGCAAAGTCGGGGCCATCGGAGGTGGAGTTGGGGGCGGAGTAGCAGCAGTGCTGGCTGCAATCGGTTTGCTTGCGTGCTTTTATTACAGGCGGAAGCACGGGGGCGGCAAGGTCAAGACGGACCATCCTAGTACCTCGGTCAGCGGGTGGCTGCCCTTGTCCCTCTACGGCGGCAACTCCCACACTTCGGGCTCGGGCAAGACGAACACAACGGGCAGCTACGCCTCGTCCCTGCCCTCAAACCTCTGCAGGCACTTCTCCATCGGCGAGATCAAGGCCGCCACCAACGACTTCGACGAGGCGCTCCTCCTTGGCGTCGGCGGGTTCGGCAAGGTCTACCGCGGGGAGGTCGACAGCGGGACGAAGGTGGCGATCAAGCGGGGCAACCCCCTGTCTGAACAGGGCATCCACGAGTTCCAGACGGAGATCGAGATGCTGTCCAAGCTCCGCCACCGCCACCTCGTCTCCCTCACAGGCTACTGCGAGGAGAACTGCGAGATGATCCTCGTTTACGACTACATGGCCTATGGTACCCTCCGTGAGCACCTCTACAAGACGCAGCGGCCTCAGCTGCCGTGGAAGCAACGGCTCGAGATATGCATAGGAGCATCCCGCGGGTTGCACTACCTCCACACGGGCGCCAAGCACACCATCATACACAGGGACGTCAAGACGACCAACATACTCCTCGACGACAAGTGGGTGGCTAAGGTTTCCGACTTCGGGCTGTCCAAAACGGGCCCGTCCTTGGACCAATCCCACGTGAGCACGGTGGTGAAGGGCAGCTTCGGGTACTTGGATCCCGAGTACTTTCGGAGGCAGCAGCTGACCGACAAGTCCGACGTGTACTCATTCGGCGTGGTGCTGTTCGAGGTCTTGTGTGCCCGGCCCGCCCTGAACCCGGCCCTGCCCAAGGAGCAGGTGAGCCTGGCCGAGTGGGCCCAGCACTGCTGCAAGAAGGGCATTTTGGACCAGATCGTCGACCCGTTTCTGAAGGGGAAGATCGCCCCGGAGTGTCTGAAGAAGTTCGCCGAGACGGCGGTTAAGTGCGTGTCTGACGTCGGGACGGAGAGGCCTTCGATGGGGGACGTGCTGTGGAATCTCGAATTCGCCCTTCAGCTGCAGGAGACCGCCGAGGAGGGCGGGAAGGTGTTCGACGGGGGAGACAGCGAGTCTTACGACGCGGGGTCGGGTGATAAGGGCAAGAAGGATCAAGACTCGAGCGAAGGGTACTTTGGTAATAACACCGATTCGAAGAGCAGCGGGCTGTCGATGAGCATCGGCGGTCGCAGCCTGGCGAGCGAGGACTCCGACGGGCTGACCCCGAGCGCCGTGTTCTCGCAGATTATGAACCCAAAAGGGAGGTAATTTGAGCTGTGAAGCTAGTTTCTTGTTTGTTAAATAACGAACAAGGAAAAATATCTATTTACCTTTTTCCATGTTATTTTTTTTATATGATGAGAGTTGTTTGCTTAATATATTTTGTTCATATTGTTGAATTAATGCGACAGAAAATCCATTTTGTTCATTATTATGGACGATGATTGGTTGTATAATATTATATATATATATATATTGTGTTTGCTTAGTGATTAAATAATTTTTTTTAACATCTATATTATATATATAAAGCTCAAACTCTTAAAAAGCCTCAATTGTCAATTTAATTTAATATTTGAACTAAAATTACTATTTCACTTTTTATCTTTTTTTACTCTTTAATTTTTTATTTATTATAATCATATCCTTATAATTCATTTTTTTTTCTTTTTTATACTTAAAAATAATACAACATTACTTTTTAAATTATAATACCATATTTATATATTATAAATTATAAATAACTCAATCTAAAGTAATATTATATATTTGAGTTTGAGCTAATACTTGTTAGCAAAGAGGTTACTGTTAATGAGAGTATCTCATCTTAATACATAAAACACAAACTAAGAAAGAGAATATCTCTTACTCTTCGCTGCATTTTTCTTACCGCCGTCGGCCACTTTACCCTTCTTATTACCAAACCTAACGAACCCTTTCGAAATCGACGTAAGGAACGCCCTCGCGCCGCCGTTGGACTTATCCTCCATGGCCATCACCATCCCTCGTTTCATCGCCGACTGCTCCTTCTCGAGGTCGCTGAGCCTCACCCTCATCCTCGATATCTCGAGCTTCAGCTCTCGGTTCTCCCGCCGCAAGGAGGCGTAGGTATCGCGCGGAGACACGGCGGCGCTCTGCACTCCGCTGCAGATCTTCTGAGAGAGGAGGCCGTCGGCCGAGTTCAGGCACAGCGAGTCCTTGAGGCGGAGCTGCTCGGAGTAGAGGACTCTAACCACCACGTGGACGGGGAGACGGTCGTTTCGGGCGGCGTGGTTGCACGCTTCTTGGGACAGCTTCTGACAGTCGATGTACTTGCAGAGGTTCTTGCTTTCTTGCTCGGTTAGTGTCGGATGTGCCTGAAATAAAAATGAAAAAAAAAAATATTTATGGAATTATAATTTAAGGATAGTAATTTTCAAAATTAAAACAATTTAAGAAACGCAATGCATCGTAAAAAATCTAACTTTTTATAGGAACTTGACGTAATCCACACGTGCCAAATATTTAGGAAATCTAACTTTTTATAGGAACTTGACGTAATCCACACGTGCCAAATATTTAGGAATAAATCTTACGTGTCGTCATCCTAATGGCCAGTTTCAAGACATCTAATTTTTATGAGCTTGCAATTTAATGATACTAAACTTTCAAATTTGAAATAATTTAATGACAAAGTTATGTTTTTGATGGACCGTGTCCTTAAATTGCTTAAATTTTGAGAGTTAGTATGCTTAAATTGCAATCTTATAAGTTGAGTATCCTGAAAGTACAACCCTCAACGACGAAAAAGGTAGTTAATCCAAAAAAAAATATTAAAATTAGTCAATCATAAAGGAACTAACCCGAGTCGGACGATGATTTATCAGTCATTACCTTTAAGTATATGTCGATAGCCCGGTAAAGCCCGTCATCAACCACACGAGCGTAATCGGGCATTATCTCGATCACGGCCACGAACTTCCCGAGGCTCAAACACGGATCGGGCGCAATCTCCGCCAGATAAGCGACGATCAAGCTCCCGACTTTAATCAACGAGGCGTGCCCCGAACACGCTATTTCCCCACCTTCCGACTCATACCCAAATTCTTCTTCTTCTTCTTCGTTCTCCTCGTCCTCAATCCTCTGTACGAAATGCACGAGAATCCTACGAATCGTATCCACGTCGAACAACGAATCTCCCCTCTCGACCGAAGGTATGAGCAAGTCGTCGAGCGCAGCGTTCTCCAGCTTAAGCGCAATCCTCCGCTCGAGCTCGAGCCGACAAGCCAGCGAGGCGTCCACCACGATGGCGACCTTCACCATCCCAAACAAGAAAGTCAGCGGCACGGAGGAGGCGCTTTTCTCGGCGGGCAATAAAGACACCAAACCCTCGACGATCGTCCTCTGACCATTCTCGGCCGACAACGAAGCGCCGCCGCCGCCGTTCGTCCTCGCGGGGTTTACGAAGTGGTGCTTCCCGATGCCCTTCAACGAGGTTTGCGCGTAATGAATCAGCGATGCGACGATGCTCTCCGTCCTAACGCCACTCTTCGTCATGGCTATCAAAACCCTACGGTAGAAATTGATCCCCAAATTCGAAAGGTCTTCGACCCACCACTCGAGGCACGGGTCGGGCCCGGCCCGCGTGAAGTCCAGCCGGGATAAGCCCGAGGCCAGCTGCTCTCTGCACGCCATTTTCACTATCGAGTCGACGCACCTCTCGGGGATTTTTACGACGTCGGCGAGCGGCCGTAGGGCTTCGCAAGCGGACAGAACCTTGACGGACTTCTCGAGGCTTAGGAGCGCAACCTCGAGGAGGTACGCCTCCGTCCGCCGGACGAGATTCTCCTCGCTGTGGTCTTCCGTCATTTCGAGGTAGTGCGCCGCGCAGCGGAGCGGCGCAACGTTCGAGGCGGTGATCTCGAAGTTGACGCCGTAGCAGAACTTGGCCGCGAGCTCGAACGCCTCGGGACCTCCCGGGAAGTTCTTGAGCGCTAGGCTCGACCCGCCCTTGGAACCCGCCATGAGCCTTCGGACCTTTCCACACCGAGCTGCCAAGGGGAACTTAAAATCGAAGCCGAACAAAAAAAAAAAAAAAATATCAGTTAAATCTTTCGTAAAAATCTCATCTTTAGAAATAAATTTGAGTTGGGACATAAATACCTTATGCAATAGGAATGATTCTTTATCGACGACAATGGTTATGTCCCCAGCAACATCAGAAAATATGCTGCAGCTTGAGATGTTATATATATATATATATATATATAATATTTTGTTCTTACATTATTAAGTGTAAGATGCGTAGATGTCATAAAGAAAAGACTACGAGCATAAGAGAATTATAGCCGTTACCTGTCGGCGAAGGAGGAGGAGCAGCCGTGGGTCATCGGCGGCGGCGGCGAGTGGTCTTGCTCGGAGACCATTTCTTCTGTCGTCTTCTTTGCAGTACTGTGGCTTCTGCGCTTTGTCTTTGGATGATAGAAACTAATCGTCGCCTTCTCTTTGCAGCACAGTCTCAGGCGACCATAGGATCTTCTGCTAGCCAAATGAAGCTATAATCATTTTTGTAAGAGATGTAGCAGAGATGAACTCGAAGGGGGCCCACTTGATGAATTTAGTTTTTAAAAAATCATAAGATAAAAATGAGAAAAAAGAAAAGCAAATGGTCTAAAGAAAGAAAGATATGGCAATGTACACAGCTTGTGGGGCTGGCTGTGTTTGTGTTAGTGTGATCAAGAACATGTTCAAACTGACAAGGCATGGACGAGGACTATTTTTCTGTAATGAGAATTTTTATTTATTTATTTATTTTATGAGATAGGATTACTTACAACATAATTTACCTTTTCTTCTTTATGCAGAGGGTCCTTTTGCTTTTCATTGCTTTTGTCTTGTTCATTTCACTTTCATGTCATTCTTAATGTATATATATATTTGATTTAGTTAATAAATGTGATGATTGGAGGAGCCTTCTTTGACTTGACTTGATTATATATCATTGTATTCATTTTTTAAACTTTCGAATTTGTGGTAGAGCCGTTACATTTATTTATTTTTCCCAAAGGATCATCAATTTAAAATACGATGAATACTAAGAGTATTATGCAATGGGTAATCATGATGTAGTATAATATAATATAATATATAATATCCAATGCATGTAAAGTAGTGAAAGCTGTGGTTGTGGTTAGATTTTTAAGGCACATCAAATAATACATATTATCAAAACGTGTAAAAAGAGAGAGAGAGCAGAATTGAATTATTAGAGATGGGAATTGTGCAGCTTTTGTCTCTACTTCAAAGTCTTTCTTACAAGACAAATAGCATAGAAACATTAGGTAGTAAGATAGGAGGATAAGCAATGATGCAAAGGAAAAGAACAATGTACTAAACTAACAAGTTATGGTACATTATGATTGATAAAAAAAAAGTACTATTAGCCCCGATTAGGCTTGGCAATGGGGACGGGCGGGGGCGGAGAGGCTAATCCCGATCCCAACATTTATCGGGGAATATTCGCCCTCTCCCCCACAAGCAGACGGTGTGCAACCTCGCGGGAAATTACCGTTCCAATGTGTTTTGAAGTGTGTAATTTATTTTTGGTCTGCAATGTCGTCATTCGTGAGAAAAGAAAAATATGTAAGAAGGTCAGTAATTTTATGTAGCATCCCTCATGGAACATGGCAGATATTTCGGTCGAGAAAATTTCCTCCGTCTCCATCCCTAAGGTGAGAAAAATGGGAATTTTCCTTCCCACGGGAAATAGGAATCTCCGACCCATTGTCAGGTCTTAGCCCAGATAAAATAAAATAAATAGCATTATTTTCCTTTTAACATTTAAGCAGATCCTAAGATAGTCGATGAAGCTCAGATCAAGCAAGTCTACTTTTTCAGTTGTTGTAAAGCTCAAACATATATAGATGATAGATATAACATCTAAACTGTAATACAAGCAAATGCAATAATATTGATATAAATGTAGCATTGCTATGGCAAACGCACAAATCGGACATTCTTATTGAGATCCTTCCACTGCTGATATTCACTGTCTGTATATATACATTTAGTAGCATAATAATCAATAGGAAAACACTTCAACTTATTATCGTCTCATCCCCCACGGTTTGGCTATTTGCAAACAGCCCCCCCTCCCGTCTCTTATCAGCCCTGAACTTCAGTTCCGAGCCCGCCCTGAACCGATGGTTCTCCGCATTAAACAGCCTAGAATCCGGGTCGGGACCCGCTCCATACGAACCGCCCGGATACCTCGTCGGCGAACCGTACCTTCTCAAGCCATTTCCTCCTCTGAGATCCGTGATCTCCGCCTTACTTCTTGCATTATCATCCGTAGATCTCTCGCCAGCGCTGGAACTCAAGTGAGCTGCTCCGTTCGCTGTCGTAGAGGTTGCACCGAAAGGGTCGTCCGGGCCCCACGAAGTCAGGGCTTCCTTTTTGTTGGCGAAGAAATGCCACGCCCCGAAGAGGAAGAGGATGAAAAACAGCACGGGGCTGGTCCATAGTATGCTGTTGAAGTCATTCTTGAACACGGGGAGGTTAGAACGAAACATGGCAACGTAGCCTTTGCCAAGGGTAATAACGACGTGCTTGTCGTAATCGCTGGCAAGCAGTGGTAATGATGTTCCCTTTTCATCTTTTGTGCTGCTGATGGCTTTCTGATGTAAGAACGAAGACAGAATCTCCTCAACTTCGGTCGAGAACACATGCCTGAGTCCTCCCGCTCCAACGTATCGCTGGGAAGAAATATTGTAAACGGAGACTTTCTCTCTATTGGCAATCAGCAAGTAGCCCTTGATTGCTTGTAAGGCCAGGGGTTCGTTCAGTTCGAGCTTTCTCTTCGATCTTACCCGGCATTTGAAGTTGATCGTATCGCCCAACAACAACGTATGGATCAGTTCGCCGTCTGAGGTTGTCCCATATGCCTTGGTTCGATCAACTGCATCGAAGACGTAGCTCTTGACGAGAGAACTGTTCAAACCTTCGCAATCTGATTCCTTTACCTTCATGGTTCTTAGATCCAAGAATCCCGCCCCAGTTTCTGTAAGAAACATCAGCCTTTGCCTTAAGAACAAGACGGGCCTGCTGCTTGGCGAAGCAGTGCCATAGACCGAACCGTCTACTCTAAAAACGATGATCTTCCCATCAGCATTTGTCGCCAAGATATGTCTTTTCCTGCCGACGTTATGAACTGTTACCAATTTAATCGCCGATTTATCTCCCTCGGGAAGCTCGAACTTGCCGACTCGTTCCACACGAAGGGAGCTAGATTCGTCGCCACTTGGTACTTCCCAAACACGGTGCATCGTAATAACACCGTTTTCATGTCCAGCGATGATCACCGTCTCGTTCTTGTAGACAGATAAATAAGACGTGATGGCTGTAATAGGCGACGATTCTTCAGGTTGCAAGAACGTGTCGAACTCCAACGAAAGATCACCACTCCTATAAAAGACGTATAATTTACCCAAATCGTCCCCAACTGCAAAATATTTGCTCGAACCCTCGAAATCCCTAAGAGATAAGACGCATATACAAGTCGGGACAGAGCTTAACTTCACCGCTGAGATAAAGTGAAACTTCTCCGACCAAAATGTGCTGTATTTTGTCACCATACCAGCGTAATCAACAGTCTTCTGTGTGTCCAAAATGATATTCTTACTCTCACTGTCTGAAACTTCACCATGGCTGGACGAGGAAGGCGACGCCTTTGAACTACCTGGAGATTCAAACAACCGAGATTCTAACCTAGAAACAAGCTCATTTAGGGTTCTAACAGCCTCCTCGAGTTTTTCCAAATGTTCCTGCTGTTTCCTCATCAAAACGCTATCGAAATTACTGTTTTGACGTTCAATTACGTCTTCCCTACAAGGGATTCCACCGTTTTCACTACACACGTCGGTGGCTAAGTTTGAAACGTGAGAAGGGTCCAACTCCGATGTAATAACAAGGCAAGAAAAGAGAGGGAAGCACAAAGAAACCGAAATGTTAAGGAAGAATGAAAAGCTTAAAAGATTAAAAGGCGTGCCTTTCGTACGATGAGAAGCCATTGGAGTAATTTTCTGAACAAGTCAGCTAACGTCTCTGCGATGTGCGGCGACTGTTAAGAAGGGGGGCGACGGAGGCGAGACAGCGAGATCTAGTCTAGCTAGCAAGGAAAGGGGTGAGATTTGGAATTTTGTGAAAAATGTGGGGTCGATTACTAATATGTGGTTTTTGTGGGGGGAAGGAGAGTATTAATGGAAATTCAGACGTGAAAAACGAAAAACCGCGGCGTACTAGGTTTTGCGAGTCCAAACTAGCTTCGGTTTAAGTCAGTCAATACGAAAAATAAATATATTTTTTTAAAAAAATAAAATAAAATTTTAACCGTAAAAAATCAGCCGTTCAAGCCGAAACTAACGCAAATGCATAACCGACCGAGTAAATACCCACGGGTCGCCGGAAAATATAATCTGAAAATGACAGCTTTTACACGCTATCTTTATTTGAAAAAGAAAAGAAACAAATAAAACCGGCGGTTTACAGTTTCTACCGAGCAGTAATAAAAACAGTTACGATTTGAACCAAAACTGCTTGACTGGCGGTTTGAAGCTATTTTTTTTCAAACCGTTGCCCACGTCTACCAAATGGTGAATCAAAGAAAGAGAAAAAACGAAGGAAACAAGCACTAAATCAAAATTGCATTGTATATTAAACTTCTGCAGATGACCATTTAAGATATGAATACTCTTCTGCTATGTCTATTTCTTCTAGAGCCTAAAAATACTGCTTATGCTTTCTATGCCCTAACAGAAATGTTTTCTTAAACTTAGAACAGCTATCAGTAGCTGTTTTTTGAGTTCCTATTAAGAACGATAACACAGAAGTCTTCTCAAGGTATGAATAATCATTGTCAAGATCAAAACTTCCTTCAAAATCCGAAAGGAGATTTTCTTCTGCTGCCGCCTTCGCCGTATTGGTCGTTCCATTTTCTTAACTCGTTCATGCTGGCTGCATCGTAAGCAACCGAAGGTCCCACCTGAAAAAACATCAATATGATACAAAGATTTTCAGGGAAAGTGATTGGGTGCAAAGTATCGAAATAAAACTTCCGTCTTATTTGTGTCTGGCGTAAGGCTTTCGTGATTAATTTTGAATTTTTTTTGTGAAAAGCGACAGACATGTTGAGCCCATGTGCTCGACGTTAGGTTCAGTCTGAATAACTATCAACTTTTTGACCAGAAATAAGTTGTGCATGTTCCCATCAGTTATTCGTCCTCTGTCTTACCTTGGCTTTGGAGATTGTAAAATCCTCGAGATTGAGTGGTCTCAACATGGGATGGCCATCGACTTTATCTCCCTAAGGTCACCACAATCATCAGTGATAAATTTGTATGCTGATGTAATTCACTGCAATCTCAATGATAGTAAAGGCGGCATAAATGTTCAAACAATGATTATCCCAAGAGTAACGTGTAGAGTTCACCTTGTTTTCTTTCTCCAGTAATTCTTGGACAGGTATATATGCTGCAGCGACACACAGATTCTGCACAAAGATTGAATCGTACGATAGTTTAGACATAACTCAGAATCATTGCTTTCGGCAAGCTTCGAAAGACTTCACTTACCTTCAAGTCACTCCCCGAATAACCATCAGTGACATTAGCAAGCTTTTCGAAAGAGAATTCTGATTCCAGATTTTCCCGAGCTAGTATTATTCTTAGTATCTTAAGACGGTTTGCAGCATCTGGAAGGTCCACATATATCCTAACAGTAAAAAAAATCGTGTTAGAATTGCTGCTCGTAAAATGTTTTACAGGCCACATAACAAGCGTTAAACAAAAAAAAAAGTGTGGCTATTCTATCCAAAATTATATATCTTGCCTTCTCGGTAAGCGTCGAATGACAGCATCGTCAAGGTCAAACGGTCTGTTTGTGGCTCCAAGGATAAGAATTCTGTGGCTGTCTTTGGACCTCAAACCATCCCAAGCAGCCATGAACTCGTTCCTCATTCTTCTGGTAGCCTCGTGCTCAAAAGAACCACCGCGAGCACCTAGCAAACTGTCAACCTGGCGTAGGTTTTACAAGCATTGTATATAAAGTGAAAGTCAGAAGTTTGTATTGAAAACAATATGGCAAGCAATTATCCAAAAGAGCAGACACAGTAAACCATTTGACTCTTGATGCAATGGCAGAGAAGAGAATGAAATGTTACCTCATCGATAAAGATAATTACAGGAGCCAGCTTGCTGGCGAAAGAGAAGAGAGCTCTAGTGAGTTTTTCAGCATCTCCAAACCACTGAATCAGAAGAAAAACATACCATAAAATGTAAGAACTCAATAGTAAAGGCTCATAGGAAACAAAAGAATCGGAATACAAAAGCATAAGTGCTCTCAATATCAAATTTTAACCGATCGAACACCAAGAATATATGTACTTTCGACTCTAGCTTCGTAGTTTCACTGGTAAGCAGTTTAAAAAAAGATGATGTAAAAGACAGCATTCTGTATTGTATTTAGCAACCAAAGTGGTAATGGTTCCTCTAACCTTGGATGTGAGTGTGGACCCAGTAATACTGATGAAATTAGCTCCAGCTTCTGTTGCAAGTGCCTTCGCCATAAGAGTTTTTCCAGTTCCAGGAGGGCCAAATAGTAATATCCCCTTGCAAGGCTATCGACGAACATGCTTACAATTTGTAAAATGCAATAAATCATAAAAAAAAAAAGAAAAAGAAAAACATTGCATTTGAATTTGCATATACCCGCAGCAGATTTCCATGGGTGAACAGCTCAGGCCTCCTCATTGGGAGGATCACAAGTTCATTTAAAGCCATCTTCACATCTTCAAGGGCACCGACATCATCAAATCTGACACCTATTTCACCAGGTGGAACTACTGCCGAAATGAAGTTGCTTTCGTACTCATCCTTAGCCAGGTTCTGCAGCAACAACGTGTATCAGCACAGTCGAGGAATATAAATTACAAATTTTCGCATGGATGAAGTGTTATATTTGAGGACCCTACTTAAAACCAATTGCATTAGGCGGAAACAGTCTCATTTATATAGTGAGCCGAGTCTTGCTTCCACTCAATGTGGGATTTAAGTTCTCAACCCAACCCAACCGGTATTATTTTTTAACCAAATGTGTTACAGGTAGACGTGTGAAATTGGGCGATGGTGAGTTAGACATGCAAAATCAATTTTGCTTTCATATGATGTTAAATTAGGGAGTTCCATTATAAAATTAATTGGTGCAACATGGAATAACTTTTGATATCTAGATAGTTTTTCGAGTCTATTTTCCTAATTAATGGGGGATTAAGTCCTCGACGAGAAGAAAATACCTTCAGATTCTGTGAAGTCTTTTTGGATGTTGTTTCCTGATCCTTCAACCTCAAAATTGCTATCTCAAGGCTAAACATGAAAATTGGCAATGGTCAACTCCAAGAAGAATGAAATCAATTTCTAATTACAACAAGAAAGCACAAAAGGATGTAAATACCTCTCACGAGGCAGCTGCAAACGGTTCCCCTTAACACAAGGAAGGAGGCAGGATGAAAGGTAGTTATTCTTGGCCCAACCAACAACCTTTTCAGCTTCTGTAATTATAAAATGAGAGTATCAAAGTCGGAACGAACCTCGTAGACCCTAAGCTTCTGCATAAACTTTTTTAAGTATCATCTCTAAAGATGGGATTCCTAAATCCAATGAACCCTTCAATGAAATAATTTTAGCATTTTATAAAGGTTCATATAATTACTCTGTTTTGTTAGTATAACTCCATCGGTGTTTACATGCAGTAAGTCCATGCACGATAAGTCGTGCTCCTCAAAAACCTGAAATGACATGTGCAGATAGCATTCTGTTAGCCAAAATAGCTAGTCCTACAGACAAATGAGTAAGACGATACACTATATGAAAGTGAACCATCAATAACTCTTTAAGAATTTCATAGATCATGTCTCATAAAAGATGCAATAACAGAAGAGATAGGTAGTGTATTTACCTTATGGATTTCACTTATGTTGCTTCGAGAAATCACTATCTTCCTGTCTTCTTCAATCTGTTTGTTAAATGTTCTCAAAAGATCTTCTTCCTGCATTCATCAAGAAATATCGTTTGTCACTACAGCTCAACACGTGTGTTAGTAAGTGCTAGAGAGAACTACATGGCAGTATATATTCGTGTGTTAAAAAAGTACCAAAAAACTCATTAATTAAAAGTAAAATTTCCAATAAACAAGTTAAAGAGTTACCTTTGGGGGAATTACGGATATGACATTGCTGAATAACTTGGATATTTCATTCTCATCCGATCGCTTACTGGATTTCAACCCCTCTGTTAGTCTCTTTAAAGGAAGAGGCTGAGAGAGCAGAAACATCATAATTTAAAATAAGATCGCCAATGCTGAAATAATTCCAGTGCACAGTTGGACTGTCAAAGCGAAAGTCAAATATTTTATAGATAACAGCAAAAGTTCCTAAACTAAATAGTTCAACTGCTACATTTTTGCTTGTCAATTGTTCAGAAATTATGACGGATATCAATTACTCCAATCTATGTTACAAGAATCTAAAGATTGCCCAGATTTTAATCCACATTAAATACTATATGAATCATGGCCCATATTAAAAGTATAACCTTGTCTCTCTATCACCGAAAGATTTAAGTGTAGAAACCAAAAATTCTGCAATAAGGTTCATGGCTAGCCTGCTATGGTTGTTTGCAATATTACACGGATTATCTACTAACATATAACAGACTGCATAAAATTCCACACTATACACATGTTCACTCTTCGATACAATGACGCTTGCACAATTCAAACAAGATTTATGGTGGGAAATGCTCATACAAATATCATAAGGGGATATGAATAGACTAAATGCAACTAGATCGGCACAGAAGGGAAAAGATAGGTAAACACACGAGATTTGCAGAAGTCTTAATATTACCAATTTAGCAAGACGACCCAAATTCGGAAGTATCATTGTCTGTAAGATCCCAAAGAAAACGTTAGCATAGAAGCAACATTATCGTCTATAAATTGAATTCTTGTTCTGGTGAGCAAAACTTACGAATTTCTCTTTTTCTTTGGAACCCGTTTCAAATTTATTCTGTCCACAAATCAAAACTACAGGTCCTTCTAACTGGTCAAACATCTCTTTCACCTTTTGAACAAAATCTTTACGGTTGGGCTTCGACACTGCCCTGGATACCCACAGAGAAAAATCTGGGAAGTAGACTACAAGTGGTTGACGAGACTCCAGAAACTGCATCGATGTTGAGATTTAAGTCTATGAAATGAAAATAGAATACAGCTGAAACTCAAAATTTCACACGAACAAAATCAACCACCAGAAAGTACCTCACACAGCACTTTCATGGCAAGATAGCAGTCATGAGTTTGAGCATCAAGATCACACTCAATATCCTTCACTGTTAATTAGATATATGCAAAAGTGGACATTTGTCAGGATCTTATAGTCACAAATGAAGTAAACCATGACAATTAAACAGAAAGTTCATCAAATTAAAGTAACAATGCCATTATTATTATCACATTTGAGAGAAAATGGAAATATTCCAAGTGTCAACTGCTTAATCGATCCAGCCAAATGAAAGTCCACAAACCGTTGCTTAGAACCAAAACCAGAGACTTTGCTGAGGGGATTTCAAGGTTATCATCACCAGCATCCCAATTCACTCAATTAGTGATAAACTTTTTCTTCCATTCCGATCACAAAGAATATCTCACATTAGCTTTTCATATCCTAATTGCATCACTGACATACACATTTTTAGTAGGGCTGCCACCATACCGAAGAAGATTGTATATTTATCATTCATTTCCAAAGTTAAGAAATTAGCAACTATGTTCAGGATCAATAACCATCCAAAGTGACTAATGGCAGTATATGTGGTGAAACAGACAAAACACTGTTCAATGTAAGAAAGCATCAAAACCATTCTGTACCCGGAAGCCAAAAAATAGATGATTGGGCAGCGGACTCAGCAGTTTTTTCATCTTTTCCTTCTTCTGTAGTCTTTTGACTAATATCAAATATAACAGCCACTTGGTCGCCATTCACTTCATACACCTCTCCGCGTTGACCGCTAGGCAAAGTCCTGATGTGACAGCACATTAAATAAAACTTGCTCATAATACAGTACAACATTCAAGAAACATTGAAAAACTTAATTTAATATCAAAGGTACAGAAGATGGAGACGAAAATATCAGTCAAAGATGAAATCAACAAACAATTGACCAAGCCTAGTATCCCAAGCAAGGAAACACACAAAAAAACGAAGGAGGTCCTCGACACATAGTGCAACTAGCAAACAAAATCAGATCATGCACGTAAGAGAATGCCTATAAAAATCATAAAAACTTGGTTAAACTTCTCTGTAAAAAGACAACTGCAAGTCCTAGTACAACGAGACAGGATCAACATCTTCCACAGAAACTTACTACCCACCTGCCATGAATTAATGTATAAGCTTTTGTAGGACCATCCGATGTTTGTATCTTCCCCAATACAATCCTGTGATGAATTTAATGTCCATGATCAGGTGCAGACAAGTTCACAGAATTAGCTCTTTGAAGGAGTTTCTTATATAAAACCGGGATTCATTGATCCTACCCATCCATGCCCACTGACGCCGAGATGGAAGACACAGTAAACAATGGTTTCAGTTTCTATATTGTGGCTTTCTAGATCTGAACCATTTTACATCTTAAAGGAGCACAAAAGTCATAAAAGCAACGAGAAGTTTAACTGTTTCTGACACATAAGAAATCTTTCAAATTAGAAGGAATCCTACTCTAATTCATAACGAAAAGGGTGGTAACCAAAAAGGTTATAATTGATAAAAAAATATATCTAACAGTTACAGCGGGTAAATCTTTGCCTTCCTCTATGGACCTATACTGGAATTGAATAAACCAAGAATGGCCCCATCAGTGAAATTAAACATGTAGAGGCAAAGCTACTCATATATTGCACAAAAAAGAGAAGTATGAAAAAGTAAATAAAACATTCTTGGCCTCCTATATCTGATATCTAGACTAGACCAAGCAAATACAAATTTGGCATGAGAGAGAGAGAGAGAGAGAGATCCTGAAGAGTAATCGCCATTTGCTCAGGAAAGCAAGGGTATGAAACAAATATATTAAACAAGAAAGGAACATACAAGCATTCAGGATTTCAAGTGCAAAGTACAAAAGAACCAATATTAAAAAGTAGCAATAAAGAACGGAAATGAACATTTATCCATGCGAATGACCACAGTTCAAGATCAGAAGTGAAAGTGGAGGTTACATGTTCTTATCTTCAACGCTGATTGACTCTCCAACATACTTAACACGGTCCCCTGGAAACAGAAATACATGTTATATTCACATTTCAAGCTAAGATTGTCATCATCAAGCAATCATACCTAATTAAAAGAGGTTACTGTTTTGGTCAGATAGGATACTATTGGCAGTTTTTCTAAAGCCGTTATCCAATTCATTCGTTCAAATAAGGCTTCACATTCTTGTGAAGTACTCATTACATATTACCTTTCCTCAATGGGCGTTTATCAGAAGGCTCTGTTTCTGGTTTGGAGGATGATGATGAGGTTTCAGACTCTCCCGAAACACTCTGCCATCAGGACATTACAAACATTCAACAGATAACAAATAATATTTTACTACCGAAGAGAATTTTGCAAAATATCACGATAGCCAGAATATGTTTTGTTTAAGAACTCGGGTCACGAAGAGGTTTCATTCCTCATGTTACTAGGAGCATAACTAGAAAATAATTGGAAGTTGCCCTAGTAAATGCAGAAGACTGATCAGTGGTCATAGAAATTCATTTTTGCTTTTTCGGATGTAGCATGAAATGTATGTTACTTCTCCTAAAAGTTTGGAAGACTAACAATTGTGGGATACTTTTGATGCTACCTTCTCAAAATCTTCAATACTGTATGGGATAAGCTTTCTCAAAGCCTCAGCGGACGTTTGGACATCATCATCGCTCCCTGACTCACCACTACTGCTATAATCCTCTGCATTACTTGCATCATCGTCAACTTCAGATTCCGATGTACTCTCTTCAACAGAATCCACATTGTCCTCATCTGTTTCACTTTCATCTTCACTAAAATCCTGAAAGTTCTCAAATACAAAAATATAAATAGCAAGGAAAATTTGTAGAATAGAAAACAAAAAAGAAACACAATGTCCTCTTGACCCCTCACTCTTTATAGCACGGAATAAATAGTAGTGCACATTTGCTTTTACCGAAATTGCCGCTATGAATAATGCAAGACTGATAATCAACAACTAAATCAAAACAAGCTTACATGTGGAGCCAAAATACTGCTATCAAGCACCATTAGTGGAACTCGCATATCCCTAGCAAGTGCCCGGACCATTCTTTCACGGTACAGTTCCATACCTTCATACAGAAATTGTTATATATCAGATGATAAAACTGCTTCCATTCAGTGAATAATAAATATCTACCATTGCAAAAATCATATTATATCATAACTGAATTATTAAAGTAGGCCTGCGGAAAAACAGACCTGGACTACTTTGAAGCAAAATTCTCCTACTCGATGAAGTCAAGCGGCTTCCATACTCTGCGGCAAACTTCTTATGTCTCAAATGAGATGCCGAACATTCCACCAGAAGGTTTTTAGTGTTCTCACTGCAAGAACAAAGTTTCAGTGGCAAACCACAAAGAGAGAGAGAGAGAGAGAGAGAGAGAAAGAGAGATCTTAGAATACAACATGGAATAGCACATACTTCAGATAATAAGGAAAAGTGTCCCATGAGACAGTTATTTTCTCCCACGGAATAACCCTACGCAAGAACTCGTTTCTGAATCTTTCTCGTTGAGGTAGAAAGGGTGAATCTTTTCTCTTATTCTCCATAGCAAGCTTTTCATTTCTGAGCCATTCCATTTGATCTTGTTGCCCAAGTTGAGAATGAGCATCACAATTCCTTACACCATCAGCTGTATTAACCTTTTCCTTGTCACATTCCGAAACATTTTTGGTATGAATATGCTTATTTTCTTCACTTGCATTCCTTCCATCACCTTCAGAACTATATAATCTCAACAAGGAGCTTCTCCAACTATAATCCAACCTCGAATGCAAAGTTGTACATCTTCTTCCAGAAGCTAGGCCTAACAACGATGTATTCGATATATGTCTCTCAGTAGTCATAAGACAAGCTCCGAGTGTAGAACTTGTACATCGCCCCCCAGAATATCCACGGACGGTGGAACTAACATAGTATTTCCCATGTTGAACCAAGTAACTCCAGCTTTGATTTTTTAACCTTATTCTCCTTGCATACATCGGAACTTACTGACTTCCAAGTGTAGAGCTGCACCAACCTTAAAGTGCATTCAGTCAATACAATTCATCATACAAGAATTGAGCAAAGAAACTCATACAGTTCAATGTTATCGGTTATTAAGCAGGAAAACTACGCGTCACAATATTTCAGACCAATATGAAATACTAAAATCTATTCGGCAAATGGGCATCAAATAACACGAATTGTGTCAATTCAATTGTTATCATATTTGTCTAATATACAACCAAGACTATGTTGACCTGACAAGCAACTTCAACACAGCCATTTCACGGCAATTCGCCAGTAACATAGTCGTATTCGGCACCCCAATCCGCAAAATCTAATAACAACACAAACCTAAGCATATCCCAAACCCAATTAATCTGACAACCACACTTCTATAATCTAAACAAATACCTCTACTCGAATAACATCGAACCCTATTGTCGATGTTGCGCTTATTTTACGCAGAAATTGTTTTAAAAAAAAAAAAAAGAGGAAAACTTCATAATACTTCCATATCAACACACTAACCTTCTCTTGCCTTAAAAAATTTACGCAGTCTTCAAAAACACACAAATAATCGAATTAGTGTACAACACAGAGGAAGGCGTGAATGAATAATGAAAGATGATGGAAGAAAGAGTGCCCGTTATTGGTGGAGTGCAGGCGAAGGAGAAGTGCGTAGCGTTTTTCTAGTTATTGTTAGAACAAAAGAACGATGACTTCTGTCTTAGCTTCTCAAAAAAGCATTCATTAGGGTATTTTTAATTTATTTTCAGTCACGGTAAAAACTAATAAAATTTTAATATAACGAAAATATAGCCCTAGAAAAAGACGTCTATTTCGAAAGACTTATATTTTTCTTCCTATATTTTATTACATAAATTGATGAAGTGTTAAATATATTAAGGGTTGGGAGTTATTACAACATCTTATTTTGTTTTTTTTTGTTCGATAGTATTAATTAATTTCAAATGACAAAACAAAAACATATCATAAGCACTTATTTACAGGCAAAACCAAATATCTGCAGATGAGATCAGTTTATTGATGGCATGATATAAAAGTTTTTAAGAGTACCCAACATGCTGCTGTAATAATTGTCATCGTGCAACATTAGCAATAGATCATCAAACCGAAAGATTCTTACAGTTCTACGCCTCCTCGTACGTCTCGTTATCCTCCTTAGCCATTCCCGCATGATCGAACCCACGACCCACATCGGCATTAGCCTCTGCAACTCCACCAGACTCAGAAATCTTTGTGATCCTCTGCAGCTCATCCAGATCGGCAGACCGAGACAACAGCTGCTCGTCGTTCATCTGTTCAGCTTGGGAGACGCTCTTCTTAGGTTGTCTTATGGCTGCGGCTGCCTCGGGCATCGCGACAGGCGGGGGCTGAGGAGGCACCCAAGATCTCTGAGCCGGTCGTTCGCTGATGCTAGTCAGGCTCGAAGAAGATGAAGCAGGGGCGAGCTTATGTTCTTCGGCATATTCGATTTCGTTAGTTCTAGCGGTTTTACCTTGCCACCAAGGTGCTGCTGCTTCATCGACATTTGCATAGTTCGAGCTTTGGCTAACCTCCCAAGGCTGGTTTTAATAAGGTGTGGTGTTAGTGGTGTCATGTTATCGCATCACGGTATAATGTGTAGTGATTACAGTTTGATTCTTTATAAAGACTGATCAATGATTTGATGTGTAAATGATAAACAAAAAGCAGTATGTGTATGACCTTTGGCATTGGCGCTAGACGGGGATTTGATACGGGCTGATTTGGATTCGGTGGTGCATCGTTGATTTCCTGAGGGGACGAAACTTAAGCTGATAGAAATATATATACGAATAGGTATTTATATATAATAAGATAAAGTGAATTAAGACGAAGACGAACCCTGATATTGGAAGGCTTCTCCCCTCGTTGAATCATTTCCATGATCTGTGAAAGAGCTTGCCATATTAGTCGTCAAGATAAGACAGAAGATGGAAATTATTCCCATCATTTTCAGTCTGTTAATTTGATAAATATTGGAGGAATTGTGATTATCAGTCTGAAAGCCTTCAATCACAGAAATGATTCAGGGACAATACACATCAATGACATGAATCAGTAACATACTTTGAATGGAAAACTTATTGAGAGGAATCGAAGCACGGAGGATTGGAGAATGACTCACAAGCCTCAAGCATCCAAAAACATATTTTGAGTGACTATATATGACATTCTTTCAGTGAGATGATTAATTAAAAGCGCATTAATGAATAGGCAAAAGCATATTGCCATTGAAATCATGGATTATATGAAATAGAAAACTCGACTAGATAGAACTTAATAACAAAAAAATTACCTAATTTTGATACCATATATCTAATTTTTTCTCGTAAACGTATCAAGAAACTACAATCAAAAGTATACCTCCATGTATGACTTTGGGTGAGGAGGATCGGAACTTTCGATGGGAGGCGACACAGATCTCACTGTGGAACAACAAAGATAAAATATTGAAACAGTAAAACTCTTTAAAACGAGAAATAAGCAAGAGACAGATAACAAATACCTGACCGATAGTCAGTGTCTGCCTTCCTAGTTGAATAGGGTTGCTGCAAAATGTAGGACGCTTGTCACAAATCAAAATGAACACTCAAAAGTCAGAACCAATCAAAAGGTAAACATAGTTGACAGAAACTTCACCCTTGAGCTGAATCCTGTAATCATCTGATTGTCTCGATCATCAGCAACAATTCTTGCAGTTCTGCTTTGTCCTGAAGTTGACAGTAAAAAAAACCTCAGAACAGATCTTATGTTATGGCGTTTTATCAAAAGTGCAGATAATTGGCAAAAGTTTGAAGTCTAATCCAATTTATAGAAGATTCACCCATTCAATTTGCTTGTTATACTCTCAAAATGGAAGATGAATGAAATTACACAGCAAAGTGTGTGAGCATGTGTATGTGCATTTCTTTCCAAGTGCATCTGCCTATGCATAGACGTAACATAAAGAGAACCGGAGAGAGTCGAAATTCAGAGATCAATCATAAAGCAACTAACAGACATCTATTTATTCTTCAGATGATTGTCTACAGGGTAACTGCTTCTCCAATATTTTAAGTATTCCTTGTAAGTTGTAACAAAAACAATGTGAGGAACCTCAAGCAATTAACGGCATGCTCCAAAAGGAACAAAATAGAAGAAAGTAACTGCTTAAAGAATAGTATAGGACTACTGTACTATAACTACCTTGGGGAGATGCATGTTCAGATTATCTATCGTTTATATCCCATTATTAATAACTGAAAGATACCATATAGGGGTTTCGGATCCTTCTAATAAAAAACAAGTCGCCTCAAACATTGAAATCCCAACACGGCATACGCAAGAAATAAGTCAAACCATATAAATTTTATGTAAAAGTCAGAAAAGCATCCATATGCTATGTCAAAACATAATGCTGTGGAAAAGCAATAAATTAAAATAATGACGATATAGCTATTAGCGAACACCTTCCAACTTCTGTATAGCAATATTCATTGATTTCATCTGTTGAACTTGCATGTTCAGCATGCTGACAAGCTCCTCCATGTATCTTTTGTCTGAAATTAAACAAAATGCCAATGATAAGTTAATATCAAGAAATCTTCTGCAAAATCCATTGGCAGCATCAAACATCTACCTTCACTTTGTATCATTGTCATCTCCTGGGTCGCTCGAGCCACATCTGCAGCTGCAGCAGCGGCAGCTTTTGCAGCAGCTGCAGCTTCTTCAGCGATGCTTGGTTTTGCATGATCTTTCTTCACCAATGCCCTTTCTTCACCATCTGGATCCTCTAGGACAATCTTACGAACCCAAGACTTCATCTTCGGAATAAATGATTTCTGATACAGCCGTGTCCACCAAAAATGAATCATGAATTGAGCAATAAATGTTACAAAACCATGAAAAAACAAGAGGATAGGCACAAGAAGGTGTGTCTATAATCTTATTGTACCTTGAAAAGTACCACTGTTCCAGCCCCTGACACAGCCAGAAACCCGATAACAATAATTGCATGAGACCAGTGGAACCCAGAGAGTATTCCCATCTTTGAACCAGCTCCAACTGGTGCAGACTGCACGACTTGAGTTGGAGGTTGCTGTTGAACGTTAGATGAAGGCTTAATCTGTCCATCTTTGCATAAGACACCAAGTAAAGGGGTTAACAGCAATTAGCTCTTTTTCTATTAAAAATAGGCCAAGTTTTTGCAATCTTAATAAAGTGATTATCTTACAGCATACCCTGTGATACATACCTTGATTAGTAGCATTTGATTGCACAGTATTAACAGCTGGTATTTCATCCTACAAAGTTATATAAATGGATTTGAGAATTATTGGATTTTAATCAGATAATCAAATACATGGAGAACTATTGTTCTGAATCAGGATAAGGGAAAGATGAATTACAGGGACGCGTCTAAAGGCTTCATCTATCTCTTCTTTCGTGAGACCCTTCCGCTCTAGAAACGATCTCCTGTGGATGACGGGAGATCCTCTAACCTTGGGATGCGAAAGAAACTTGACAGCATTTTGCACTTGATCTTCACGGATTGGTTCCGAGTTCACAAAAACTGAAGGTGGAGAAAATTCCTTCACAGACTCCATCTTGGTTCCTTGATTATCATTGATATTCGATTCCACAACCTGGGAAACTTTAGTTCAAAATAAACGTAACAATCAATACACCAGGTTTTTAAGCATTAGCGAAAATAGATTGAAATTTGAAACTTTCGGCATGTGACCTTCAATACCAGTTTATAGTACAAGTGGATAAATTGATCTACAAGACAGGGTCATAACACAGACATAAACACCAGTTTTCATGACTAAACCATGGATCATATACTCAAAATTCAGGTGCCAAATTCATGAAACTAAAGTAAATACTTTTCATTTTTACTTTGAAAAGGAACCTCTACAATATACGTTGACAGTTGAAATCAACCCTTTGATATCACAATCTTTTAACACCTTCAATACATTTATTAAAAATGGGGAAATTTACGAATTCAAAAATCTCTACTATAATCTTCATAGTGAATGAGCTCAAACAACAATCACGAATCACCTAATCTCTATTAGATTTACTCACCCATCCGCAAGCTTACAATAAGCATATCTCATACTGAATCTATTAATGACAAGATTTTACCAAATTGATCGAAAGAAACAAAAAAAAATCAAAAGCTACATAGACGCTGAATAATATCCGTAGAACTCTATTTCACCATCATCGAAATCAGTCAACCACAACTACCAAGCTCGCAAGTTCACTACACCAACTTGCTAACCAGTGCCAAAAATAAAAATACGACAAGAAAACGACAAACAGAAGCAAAACCTTGGTTGTTCGAGGGTTTGTTATCCGCGGAACTCGGTGGAGCGTCAGCCATAACAATGATTACTCACGTTTCACCGATCAACTGAATCTCCCTACCTATTATACAAAGAAAAAAAGATTGAAAAAGCTCTTTTAAGAGAAGAAAGAATCGATTGCTATCGACTAGAGAGAGTATATTACCTAAGGTGAAAGATGAGCTTTTGTTTTTGTATTGTTGGATGTGTTGGGTTGGTTGGTTTGCTCATCCCAATGAATTATTTAATAGAAGAGAAATTATTTTATATGAATGTGTCTCTATCTATTTATCCCATTCATAGTCACGTGTTTATCCTATGGACCAATTTAGTCATCAATGTTACTTACATATGCCCCATACTAAATTATGTATGGATCGAATTTTGAAATATTTGCAGGATTTTGGGGCTCGTACTGTTTTCTTCTACTGTCAATGAAGCTCGACATAGCAGACAATTTAGAGCTTATGTTCGGATTTTAGAGAAGAAATTTCACACGTGCTCTAGACAATCCAAACATGATTTATTGTGAGGCACATGTGATATTTTCGTTAAAATTGACGTTTATCGTGACGAAAACACCAAACTGGTCTAAAATCAAAAACATTTTGGACTAAATTGGTTCAGACGAAACATCGAGGACTAAATTGGTCCATAGGATAAACATCGAGGACGATTTTGGATTGAATCCCTATTAGATAATTATGTAATTTCAAATCTAAATTGATTCCAGTTCTTTTTTTTTCAGGAAGGTATCCTCACACAACGTCACCGTAGTCCCCACATTCGACTAAGTTCAGTCTGAAACAAATCTAAATTTCACTGTCGGCTATGGAACGACCACAACTCCCAGCGGGACGATTCCTCCCTAGTCATATGACCTATCCCAAATTCCACAAACAATGATTGTCACATGATTCAAACTCGTGATCAAGAGGATGACATTGCATCCTCCGAGTCACTAGACTAGACTAGTGGGGTAAATTGATTTCGGTCAATAAGTAAAATTCTTGATTATTTTATTTTATTGAGATTTTTGGCATATGTATTATTTTAAAAAAAAAAATGACACCTTAAAATTATTAGATAAAATTTGAGCTCGTGGATTCGATGCTTATTGTGCCCTAGGACAGTACACGCAAACAATAAAGATTAGTTTAGCTGGAAGCTGGCACCGTTCCATAGCCGACAATGAACTTCATATTCAATTAAGAATGAACTAAGTGGAGATTAAAGTGAATTTGCGATGAAAAACTTCCCAAAAAATCATAGACTCTCTCTCCCCACTCCATAGATAGATGGCTATGTTTTATTCATTTTATCCTCATGTAGTGGATAATCCAAGATTTATATTGTCCATGAGCATTTTCAGATTATATATATATATATATATATATATTGTAATATTATAGTTGAGTTGAGGTGACGCACATATATTGGTGAATAGAAATTATTGAGAAGCACATATCTAACAGAACAAAGTTTTGCTATGATCAGATCAATCTTACAGTTCTCTTGAAACAAAACGGCAAAGCAGAAAATACCACAACACCTAACAACACAACATTAAAGTTCTATGTCCAACTTACTTCATTCTCACGGCCTCGACTGACCCGACCCTTCAACAACCACCTGCACGGTCTCCACATTCTCCGGGCCACGGCTCGCATTTATGGGCCTTCGGCTGACCGGCGTTCCGACGCTCTCTACATCACTGGCCGACCAGGCGTTCTCCGACCGGACCGGCCTCAACAAACCATGCAGTCTTAAAAGGTAGATTTGGCTCGGTGAATGGTTTCTTACGTAGTGAGCTGTAGTGACAACGTTAGTGGTGGTGGCCGACGATGACCTCTCGGTATCTGTTTGAATGCCGGAGAGTGCACTCAGGTCGAGATTCGGGAATACAGAGCAACGGCACCTCGGGCACTTCACATTCAGCCGAAGCCACTCGTCGATGCACTCCACGTGGAAGTTGTGGGCGCATGGGAGGCCTCTTACCTGTTGTACGCGCAGTTGTTTACGTGTAAGAAAAGAAAGTGTTTGGTCTAGAATAGTAAGACAATCATGATCTTGATATTATCCCACTGAATGGAATTATAAGGGAGTTGGACTATATTGGGAGGCAATTTCCTATTTGAAGAATTTTCAAAGAATGGTTCAGAAACAAGTAAAGGATCATCATGGTATGCAGTTTGTATTTAACTCACTTTAGCTTGAGTTTAGAACCAAATATGGGATTTACCTCATTCCCGACGCGAAACTCTTCGAGGCAAATCGGGCACTCGCTACAGTCGGTGGGAACTGCCTTGAGCATAAACTTGGGGAGTTCTTGAATGAGTGCTTCGACTGCTTCTCTCTGTGCAGCAAGCAGTAAACGTTTTGGTCATTATATATATAAAAAAAAAAGGGATGTTTAGGACATTTTGAATGAGAATATGATAGTTTCGAGAATTTCAATTTGAGACATGCAATTTGATTTTAATTTTTAACCAAAGAAATCTCTCAAAGAAAATGGTTTTGGCACCTGGGCTGAAGTCAAGTAAAGTCCCGGGTGATATGAAGCAGTGTCTTGGCCCATGCCTCTCATTTCTTGTCCCGCAGCTTCAAATGCCCAGTCTGGCACCCGAACAAGGTCGACCAAAACCTAAAGTTAAGAAATTAAGGAGATCCACGTGACCAATTTTTTGAGGGAGAAAAAGGAGTCATGCGTATATAAATCACTAAATGCAGTATGCACAATCATTTCGTAGTGCTTACTCCGTATTCTGAAACAGGGATCCCTTGTTGAGCGCGTAATTGATGTGCCTTCCTTCGAGTTATCCACTGCAATAAATACGATAAAAGTTGAGATCAAGGTACCAAGTGTGTTACTGTATCTTTTAATGTAGTGTATCAAACAAGTATATTACTAACCTTTGCGATGCAGATGCATACCATACACATAAGCCCACAGTAGCTAAAGAGCAGCCAAATAAGGAACCCCCATTTCTGGCCATCTTCAGGCAACTGCAAAATACACACACACACACACATATATATATACATATATATATATATAGAGAGAGAGAGAGAGAAAGATAGGGAGAGAGTTGTTACATATGCATAGTATTATGTGATAATCGTTCTTAAAATCATGAAAGGAAAGAAACTTACACAACTTTTTGCGCGAGTGAACCATAACGTGCCAATAACAGTCCAAGCCAAAAGGAAGGGGTAGAGTAGAAGAACAAGAATAGACAGTACAACAATTCTACCACAAAAACGAGCATATCTCTGCTGCCAACCAAGATCCCTGAGGTCACGACAAGTAAATTGAATATAATACGGTGGCTAGAAGAGAAAACATAACAAGCCAATGAATATATTCACCGCGAAACATGTAAGAAATCATGATGTTGACAAATCATCGTATCGATTGACTTGGAATCGAATGAGCACAAATGGGAAAATAATACCAGACAGTTTAACAAAACAACAAAAGTTCTTTAAAATTCAACGTCACACAGTAAAAGTACTTGCACTACACGTCATACAAAAATTATAGATCAATACAAAAAAAGAAGTAAAAATAATCCTTACAATCCCATTCCATCAGCCAACCCATTATCCAAAAACATCAAGAGCCGGAAAATAAACACCACAGTATAATCAACCTGAAAATGGAAATGAGAAAACAAACTAATTGCATAAGATGGCTACCTCAAGATACCACCATCAAGAATTAATATAAGCATGAGAAGAAAACAATGAATGCTCAATAGCGACTTACCACAATCCATATATGTAGCGGATATGTACACAAATGATATTTCTCCCAGTTGATTGCCACAATTATTCTAGTGAAATAGTTAAGAAACAATCTGAAATTCCACTGAATCAATGAAATTATGACATAACCAGATCTATCCGACCTACATCCATGGTAACAACTATTTGCAAGAAACTAACTCAAGACAGAACTTTTTCATCAAGAAATGGAATCAAAACACATTAATTAACAAGAAGAAAGAAAATAAGAGAAGTTAAACATTCAATTGAAGGATACATGCTTGTAGCAAGCATCGACAAGAAAAACCCATCATACCTGCAGTGCAGCAACAACAACAAGAAGCGCACTCGAAATTACAGCTAGGAGTCACAAAATAGACCAATTAATCAAAAAGTTCCAAACACTGAAATTTACACGCCTAATTACCATTTGAAATCAACCCCTCTGATCGCCATTGTAAACGTTTAAACTCTCAATTTGCGGCTGACATTTCACCAATTCGAATCATCCGACGATAGAATACAGCCCACCAGCTATATCCTGAGCGAACGAAGATTGCCGCTACACGAACCGAAATACGATGATCGGTGAACAGCTAGCAGATTTCGCACAGAGGCGCCAAAAGAGTAAAGCTTTGCTGGAATAACAATCGCTTGCTTCGTAATTGTCAAGGATTTCTCAGTACATTTAATCTAAGTTCGATTTTGTGTTCTTTAGTTTTGAAGATGGGAGGTTAAGACTTTCGAAGACTTGGATTGGACTATAAAGGAAACAAAATAAATTTATATTAAAATATTAAATTGGGAAACAAAGATTATACTGAAAATGCAAGAGATGAAAAAAAAATTATTTATCTATGAAAATTGTAATTATTATTATTATTATTTACTTTTTTTATATATCTCTAGACTATGGACTTATGTCAGAACCACAAACTCTAATAATTTCCTAGACTATGTGAATACGTTTCAAATTTATCCAACATTGATAATCATGGAATAAAATATCATTCTCAATCATTAAGCCACCCTGCCCCAAGGACATGACATATCAGATAGGTCCGTAATATATTAAATTGGATATCACGGGTTCGATTTCAGCTGGAGACCATGGCCGTCATTGTTGGGGGAGCGGGAGAGTGGGGTATATTTACATGGCCCCGAAGATTAATCATGCACCTCATAGTGTGTGGTGCACATTCCATAGCCAACCCTGTGGGGCCTGAAATAGAGACGTTAGAAAGGTCTGCAACCCGCCTTGTCAATGGGACGGGTTGGGCCGCGATTTTTAGGCTCGATCGAAAGTAGGCTTAGGTGGGTCAGCCCACACGGGTCGCGGGCTTTGAAGGGGCAGAGCGAGCTAGCGATGGATCAGCCCACCTATTATTAAAATATATATTGTAAATTATATTAATATTATATTAATTAATTATTGCGCTAGATCTTGGACTTTATTTTTTCAATGGATTAATGGTCTTGTATTCATTTTGTTTTATTTTTTAGTGATGAGTAGGCCAACTTCTAAGCATAAATCCATAGACGATTGAGAATACTCCAAATCAAAAAACAATAACCATAAAGCCTAACTAACAAGGAATTATTATTATTATTATTATTATTATTATTATTATTATTATTATTATTATTATTATTATTATTATTATTATTATCATTGCAAATAAATTTGAAGTATTGGCAACACACAAATCAATGATGAAACGATGTTATTACATGATTCTGATATATACATTTGGGAGAACAACATAACAGAAGGGACAAACCAGCCATAATAAATTCTATCAGAATCAAATGTAAAGATAAAATAATTACTCTTCATCAACTTCAACTTGTACTTTGCTCTCTGCAGAATAAGACAGCGACAGAAGTTCTACCAGCTCCAACCTATATTCGAGACTTCTAAGGTAGTGTCCCAGCAACATGCACCTAAAGCCAAACCACAGATTTATTTATTTATTTATTTATTTCATTTTTCGACCACGGTCTTAACCCACAAACAAGAAAGACGGGACGAAAATGAATATCATTTAGAAAAAAAAAAAAAGGGGGAGGTGCTGTTTGATTCTTGCTATTATGATTGAATCCTCCGTGCAAGTGCATAATGAGAGGATTGAGGACTAACCAGAAAAGTAACCGAGCCAGATAATCACGAGGCAATGAAATGAGTGGCTGGAATGGAAGCGAGGTGTTCTCAACAAGATCGATGCAGTCTCCTTCAGCTTCGGCATTTAAAGATCCTACGGAGGCATTTTCGCCAAGATCGGGGCCTTTTGAGTGCATCTTCGGAGAGAGGGTGGCCAAGAGGCCATGCACCACGGAGTGGATCGTTGCTTTAAGCTCGGGTGATGTTGGCTCTGACAGCTCAGCTACCTGTTTGTAAAAGGTCAGCAGTCATTACGGCAGACAATAAATTCAAACTGTAATAAAAGACTACTCTTCAGGATGGTAAACTCATTGAGGATTTGAATTCATCATTTTTCTCCGGGACGGATTGAAATGGGTGTTGAACGTGAAATCTGTCTGGCAAAGCAAAAGAGGATTCCGAAATCTCTATTCGAAATAATGCAGACAGATCTATTATTCTGTACATAAAACGATTTTGATATTTATATGGGTGTTTTGGAAGTCAATATAAATGTAAGCCTACGCTCGTTTCATGCACATTGTAGAGGTGGATAACATCAGTTTTACCTTTTCGGGTTCTAAAGACCTCAAATAATCAAGCAAATCATTCTTTTCCTCGCCAACAAACTGTTGCATCTGAAGAGCTTCACTTTTTCGTTTAACTTCACGAAGCTCCTGAGAAGCCGATAGAACAAAGTGAAGTGACCAGGCGATATGCTTATACTTACACATCACAAAGTTTTGATCACGTACCTTTTTAACAGAAGATAAGCTAGAATGTAATTTCAGAATATATTCTCGAGCTTCAGGGGTCATTTCACCGAAATCGGGAATTCCATAGTTCGCTTCTCTAGTTTCATCAGATGCTGGCAATTTTTCCGGCTGAATGTTTCCGCTTATTCTATCACCATTGAGATCTGTCACATCAGTCTCAACATCCGAGACCACACTCCTTGATTGGTCAACAGTTTCAACATCCCATTCAAGATTCCTCTCAAGACTGAGTCTATATTCAGCATTTCGCAAAGTGTACCTGCAATGGAATTCATGCTGTCCTAAGAACAGATCACCCGGACTCAAGCACCATTGCATCGAGTAATAAGAATCAACGCAGTTTTATGGCAGCTGAGATATGCAGACGGAGCAAGCGATGATTAAAATCTTAATAAAAAAAAGCAAAATACCCCGTTGTCATTGAAGATATGAACAGCTTGAAGAGTGGCTCCCACAAAGCATCAACAGTCACCTGAAATTGATCCGATGGTAATAAACCCAACATCCCCGATATGGTCCGCTTCATGGCGTCTATAGTGGTAGGTGGAACGTCTTTCTGTATAAGGCTCACGTCCAAAGGCTCTATGTCTTGTACTAACTTAAACAGGGCAGATTTCTGATCAAAACAGCAAATTTACAGAATCAGTAGCAAATCTCTATTCCATCAAATTCTATCACAGTTCTTTCTTCCTTAACAAAACCTCTCATGCTCATAACCCAATTCGAAGTCTAATTTCTAGCTCATCCAAGCAAAACTAATAACATACTCCTAAAACTACCCGCAAATCTTCCACGCTACAGCATAAAATAAAAACCAAAAAATCGCACCAAAAAATCGCCATAAATAATCCGATAAGAGGAAATTAAGTAACCTTCGACCGCGAACTCTCGCCTCGAGCACCAAAACCACTAGCCGAAGAGGACGAAGAAGAATCCGAGCTAGCCGATACCCCAATTGCGAAGCTTCGAGAAGCATCTGACCTCTGGATCGATTTGAGGAAGTAAAAGGACACCGACGATTCGGAGCGGCGGCGCAAGGAAGCGATTTGGAGAGAAGGATGAGAAGAAAAGGAGAGAAAAGAGGCAAAGGTTGCCATCAAACAACCACAAGCTCGCCTCGTTTTCTCTGTCTTCCCTATCTACAGAGCTTCAAACCACATGATATATAAAATCTATACAGTATTATGATGTTTTATGGAAGACGACAACTTCAAGAGTTAGAAAACGTGGTTGGTAAAATCGGAAAAACGTAATAACATTTTTAAATTAAAAAAAAACGGAAAATAAAAAAGGTTGGTTTGGGTCCAAATTGGGCCAACTTTATATATGATTCATTGCACGATGTCAAGTCCACATCCATTTTTGTTAGGCCCAATGATATTTAATCCATAAAACAAAAGGAAAACCGAAAATAATATATCTCTATGAGGAGATTGTTAATTCGATCTCATTTGAACTCTTCGCTTTCGTTGCATATATGGACTTGGGACGGAACATGCATGCCGGGGTTATTAATTTCGTCGAAATCGATGGTTGTCTCATAGCCAACGTTGAGGTTAAGATTCGCTTCAGACTGAATTTAGTCAGAGTGTGGAGACTACATTGACATCTGGGAGGATTAATCCCGCTGGGAGTTGGGAGTCGAGTCGTCCCATAAACGACGTTGATATTTAGATTCGTTTCATATTGAACTTAATTCGAGTGTGGATAATATGATGGCATTGTGTGGGATACCTCTCAGTACAAGAAAAAACAAAATTCTATTTGATAAGATTTTTTATTTTATTTTTATTTTGTGTGTATGTGTGGTGATCATTTATATGCAAGGTGGATGGATACCTTTATATATATTTCTTACATACAAAATTTGGATGTTACAACATGACTTGTCTTTAAGACCAAATACTATGCTTTAAGAAATACAAGTTTATCCATATATATTATCAACCACTATATATATATATATATATATATATATATATATTTATATCAGTTTTGTATTGGAAATTCAGCATAGGCCCCCGTATTACGTAAAATGCATGAACATAATATATCATAGTGTTGATTGAATATCTTTCCAAGATATAATCATACAAATGTTCCTATAAAGAAAGAAATATAGGACCCTTATTATAGCTTAGGTGCATGAACATTATGGGTAAAGACTTCAAAAAAAAAATTTCGTAAACGCATATAAAAAAAGCGAAGTCAGTTTTATTACTTTCCCAGTTAATTATTGCAACAAAATGTCCGAAAAAAGGGAAAGAAATGAAAACAATGGTGGCCGGCAATTTTTAAATCTGCTTGCTACTTTTGTCTGATGAGTGCCCGTTAATCTTTTTACTATTTCCAAGAAATTAAATCAAAATAATTTACATAGTGTAAGAAATATAAAGAGGGTTGGACTATAATTATGGAGAAATATTTTTGGGGATGCATCACAATTCACAAGCTATATATTCGTTATTGGAATTATATAGTTGACCACCGTTTGCATTAATCTTTCTTGCATTAATTATGCCGCATGCTACTACTGCGTATATCATATTAAGAATTGTATTTTATTAGCACTTTGTATAATTAAGTTAAATATATCTCAAGCTTTTCTTTCAGTCAAATGTCAATGATTGAAATCCCTTGGTGCTTCGTGCTAGTCCGAATTTTAACTTGGCTTTAATATATAAAAATTCAAGCCATATTGGTCATTATTCAACATGCACCCCATATTCTTTAGTGGAAAGTAAACCTTTTTAAATAATATATATATATACATATATATCTATTACACATGTTACTTTCTAAATGCACTAACCATTCTCTTGCCAGCAAATAATTGAAGACTCACGAGCTTCTTTGTATTTTAATCATAGATTCTCAGACTAAAACTATAATCAGAAAAAGTATTAAATCAAATCATTATTATTATTTATCCATTATCGCCTAATAAGGATGAAACTAAAGATATTATTATTATTACCAACGAAATGTCAGTCAGCAATCTCATAACAACGATTACATTTATTACATAGCTAATCTTATCACAAGAAGACAAACACGAACACAAATAGATGGATAAAAAAAAAACACAAACTAAATTTAAAAAATAATAATAATAACAAAGAAAAACTAAGGAATAATGCGTTGACTTTCCCTCGCAATTTTTTTTTTAATTTTTTTAATTTCTCCCAAAATCCCCATTCAACGGCGTCGTTCGGGGCTCCAATGGGGCAGGGCCGGGCTAAAATGGGTCGAAACGACCCGCGAATCCAAGAGCTCTACGATCGGCGTAAAGCTGACGCACCTCGGCACCTTATACTGATTAATCGAAGCCCCTCTGGCGATCGCATAGTCCATCAGCTCCTCGAACGTACCGTTCCTCACGACCCGAATCTCCAACGGGCCGATCGAACCGTCCGCGACCCGACCCTGCCGGTAAACCGAGTTCAGCTCCTCCTCCATGGCCAGGCAGCATCTGTCCAGCACCTCCCGGGCAGGCGGGCGGGTCGGGTCCTTGACCAGCAGCTCCCAGTACACCACGTAATGGCCCGGGATCATCTTCGTGTCTGCATAGCTCGTATACTCCGCTACGCTCGCGCCGAACTCCTCGAGCAGAAGCTTCGAAGCGCTCTCGACGGCTGTCTGCAGCTCGGCCTCGTCGGTCTTGTCCGAGTCGATGCTCAGAAGGGCGTTCTTCCGCCTGACGAAGCTGAACCGCGGGGCGGAGTTGTGGAAGCCCGCGACCCGTAAAATGTCCCCGACCCGGTACCTGTACAGGCCAGCGTAGGTGGTGACCACGAGCTCGTACTCCCGGCCCACCTCCACGTGGGCCAGGTCGACGAGGTCCGACCGGTCGGGTCGGGCCCCGTTCGGGCTCGGGTCGTGGGGCAGGAACTCAAAGTAGGCCATGTTGGGCATGATGGTGTAGGTGACCTCCGAGGGCTCGGACATCGGGCTGAGGTTGAGCCCGAAGTAGCTCTCGGACGAGGCGTACATGGTGCACGCCTTGGGCAGCCCGCCCGAGTAGTAGTCGAGGGTCGGGACGTACTGGGCCATCGCCCCCGTGACTATCACGTCGAGGTACTTAGCGTTGGGCCAGATCCTCGTCACGATACCTTCCCAGCTCTCCATCGAGCACTCCCGGGCGACGAGGTCCGCCAGGGTCGGGTCGGGCCGAACGGTGCGTGCCATGCAGTTCCTGAGGTCCGGGTCGGTTATCTTCGGGTTGAGGGACCCAGTTCGGATGTCGCGGGCCATGTCCTGCCAGTTGGTCTGGAGGAACCGTATGGCTCGGAGTAGGCCCGAGGCGAAGACCGCCCCGACGCGGAGGACGTGCTCGCGCTCGTAGAGCCCGCAGAGCATCTGGGCGTACATGGACTGGTACGAGTCGGGGCAGAGTATGGCCTCGTTGGGGCTCGTGTAGACGTTGTACGGGTCGTAGGGTCGGTTCTTGAAGTGCTCGCTCTTGTAGTAGCTCGTCAGTACGGGCCGGGCCACGAGCCCGCCCGGGGTTTTGGTTTCGGATTTTATGAAGAGAAAGTAAAGGCCTTTCCCCTTGTCTAAGCCCTTCACGAAACTGCACAAACAAGAAAATTCAAAATCTACGGATCAATCTCTGCAAAAAAAACTAGAAAAAAAAAACGCCATGGTAGAATAGAATTCAGACAAAGGAGTAATACTTACAGATTCATTACAGGCATGAGAAGACTGTAAAGAAGCTGACGACGATCGAGTTCTTCTTTGATCGTCGGAATCAGCTTCCTTTCTCCGGCCGAAGTTCCAGAGCTGAAGAGAGAAAGAGAACAAAATCTCAGTAAAATCAGCTGAAGAAAGAAAGAAAAAAAAAAGAAACCCTAATCTGTAATAACATCTTCATCTTCTAACAAACCTGGTGAGAAACTCAGAGACAGGGAGTGCGGACAGAATGGGGGAGCGATCGCCATTAGCGATCCTCTGAATCAACGGCTGTAGATCTTCGTAGGTGACCATGGGCACCTTCGATTTGAAGGTCTGACGATCGGCGGCGCCGTCGAGGCCGAGTTTCTTGAGGTACTCTGTTTCGGCATTGCGGGTCAGTATCTGGGCCAGGACCTCCTCTTGGACCGGGTCGGGGTTTCGGGTCATATCCTCGATGAACTGTAGTGCCTTTGCGTCCTTCTCCTGGGTGCCCTTCGGCGGCGACAAGATGGAATCGACGGCCATTGCAGTCCGAGAAGATGAGAGAGGCTTTTGCTGATGAAGGGACAAAAGTTTTTTGTAAGAAAGAGAGGATTTGAGGAAGAGGCAATGGATGAATGGATGATCGTCGTTGTGTGGGTATATATAGGAGAAGTCGGCCACGTCACTGTGGGACCCGCCGCACAAAGATTAAAAAAAGAAAAACGTGGATGTTATAAAAGAATCAAAACTTGCAGACAGCATGGTCAGAAGAGGACAACGATATTGTACAGCGGGCAAAAGGTAAAATTTCAAGAGGAGGGGGACAAGGTGGGGCCCAGCACGGCGGAGATGTCTGCCGAGAGGGGTACACGTGGGCCCACCACGAGGACACGTCATCGGAGAGGCGTGCGTCAGCAGTGAGGCCCTTTTTCTTTCCGGTAAAAGGTTCCGGTGGTGGTCCACGACAGCAACCGGCGGTGGAGAGGCTCCGGCCGGCAGGTTTTTGGAATGTTTTTGGACATGGGTTACGTCTGCCCTATCTAATCCAATTTTTTTTTTTAAATATTACTTTATTTGAAATAAAGGGGCATTGAAATAAAAAAATAAAACGAAAATAATTTAGGGTATTTGGTTGGTCGTGTGGTTACTTTAGTTATGGGACAAAACACTTAATCCAATTTTGGAAATTTTTTTTTTCTTTTTTGCATGTTAGCATGTATCTAATACAACGTAAATGTAATATCATATTTCGACTGAGTTTAGTTTGAGGCTAATTTAATCTTTTATGATATATATGTGTATCATTTCAAGTTTATACAGATTATGATAATCAAAAAGTTCAAGTAGGTTCGAACATTTACGTCCACATTTGGCTGACTTTTTTTTTTTTTTTAACTAGTGAGGTTGATGTGAAACAAACCAAAGCTAATTTAAGATAAGTTTTTAATAAATGGTGAGAGTAATTTTGGTTTGAAACGGTTTTGATGCGGCATTTTAACTACCATACTAGCTATACTAGATTTAAATAACAATTAATGCACTTGCACAAATGATTTTATTAATCATTTTGGATAAAATTATAATTTTATAAGTATATATATATGTAAAAAGATAAGATGCTTTTGAGAAAGAAAAGTCTAATTTCAGTTGTTGAGCTGCAATTCTTAATTGTTTTAGGCTTTTAGTAGCCGTAGTATTTTGTTCAAAGTATATTATTGGAGTCAGAAACGAATTTGATGGATCACCCAACTACTAAAAATAATATTTAATTTTGTTTAAAATAATATTAAAAATCTACAATATTTTTCACTTTATATATATATATATATTTATATATATATTATGCATAATTTAAATTAAAAAAGAGAAATAAAATTGGAGTGGAGAAATGAGAATCGATTTGTGCAGCAATTTAAAACCTTGTCGGAATTCAAACATTTCCACAACATAATCCATAAATAAAGGTTTGCATTTAATTTCATGTCAATAATCTTAAGACACCATGGACCAAGCCGAAGGAAACATGGTAATGAAGTTGGCCATCAATTATTAAATATATATTTGTAGAGTCTAATTGAAGGTTATATCTTCATCTTGAATATTTGAAGTGAGAAGTGACTCACGAAATAAATAAATAAATAAATAAATAATTCAAGTGAGATAATCAATTAAACGTCACTAGATGACGACAGAAAGCACGCTTTCTTCATAAGCTGAAAATAGTTGGAATTTCTGTCCCCTGAAATAAACAATTGTGGATTTTATTAGGATGATATTTGAATAACTTTGATAATCAGAATTTCGTCAACAACAAAATCTTATTCGAAAGTATTAGGTAATAGAAATTAAAAAACAGTTGACTTTTAGCTCATGGGCAAAATCTTTGACTCCATCTTTGTCATTTATTATTATTTTTCTTCACTTTCCTAACTTTCAACAGATTTTAAAAACCAATGGAATGGAAAATGAACTGTGTATATATATATATATATAAATTGAGTGTCGTAATTAAAATTTCCATCTAATAATTTTGTGTACGGTATGTAATGAACTTTTTAGCACACGTGTACACTTTAATTTGATCTCTTTGATTTGATCTCTCTCTACGTAGTCATTATTAGAAAATAATAAGATAACGTATATTATTAATTAAATAAATTTAGGCAATTGTTTGTCCTAGATGCAAATCTTCTGAATTTTAGATATTCGACTTAAAATAAACGAATAATAAAAGAATTTTTTTTTCTATTTATTTCTAAAGTTAAATGCAAGAAACACACATTATGTTAAATTATGAATGCATTTAAAAAAATTAAATAAATTAGTAGGATAAGGGTTTATTTCATAATTAAATAAAATATATTCCGATTTTCAATTTTTATACATGTATTGTCTTGCGTATTGTATTTTTCTTCAATTTTATTTTTCTAACTATATTTAATTTACCTAGTACGTACAAATTTGAATTCTGAGGCAAAACTATCTTTGGTAATAACGTACCCTCTTAGGTCACGTAAGTCCTTCCTTGTTCGTATGAAATACTAACATATACATGCATGCATGCATTATCCCTCGTCAACGGTTACATTTTAGTTTTCTTAGGGTTAGGTATAACTTTGAAAATATTACACTCAAATGTAATTAACACTTAACTCGAGTAATTAAACCATGATTAAGTTATGTACAAACCACCATTACAAATCACTAAGAAAGAATATGAGACATGGAATGATTTCTTACTTTTCGGTTGTTGAGTCATATTAAGATATATGGGGACATCCATATATATTTTTTTTTTCGAGCGAACTAAAGCAATGCAAGTCGATAACATTAATATAAAAGTTCATAAGTTGTCATTATCAACATATATCTATTATTGAAATTTGGAACATTTGTTTATAACATAACATGAGAGCTTCCCTATCCATGTCTCGTTTATTTTCGAATTTCATAAATGCTTCCACATGGTATATTACTTGTGCATAGTTTTATTCGGGTTTGTAAATAAATGTTTTGATACTTTATGCGTATTGGATGTTTGGCTATATTTGCTTTGAATTTAATGACGTTAATATATATATATATATATATATGTGGATATTTTACTTTTTTATTATTAATTGAAGGTAATAAATCATTTCACGTTGTTGTTTTTTTGAATAAATTAATTATAAAATGATAGAATCTTCTATTAGTGGTTAAGATGTGATCACTATTCTTGTTGTTGCTCTACCTAGAAAAGAAAATAAATAAAAAAAATAGTTTTATTTAAGTAAAACTATAAATTTGAATTACTAATTATATATATACTATTTATAATGACTACCTGATAGTAATTGACTTTGAATCAATTGGTATGTCATGAATAAATACAATTTTACTCTTTAATTATTTTTATTCCAATTTTATCCTTTAATTAATATTTTATTTATTAAATATTGTAAATTAATAAAAATTCTTAATCTATAAATAATATTATATATTTATATTTTATTGCACACGCACTTGCGTGTGCGTAGAATACTACTATATATTATTTTTTCTTCACTATATCTCCAGTATTCTCAATTACAACAATCAAGTATAAGACTTGAATTTGTTCGACCCATGAATTTTGTGACCTATTTTATAATTATCATATATAGTAACTTTAAATAAAAAAAAATCATATACTTAATCACCCAAATCTATAATTTTGCATGTATCTAAATATTCATGGAAATCAATTTTTACGTGTTAGACTTCGTAAGATAATAATTATGCATACACTTGGGGACATAGTTTGTCGATCATTTACTATAATAATATAATTATCACTCCACCAAGATAATCCTTTCTCGAAAAAATATTCAATTTTGTGTGGTATTTAATATGATCATTATCTATTTCTAAAGTCATACGAATTTTGGTTTTAACATTTAAATTTCTTCATATAAGGATATGATCGACTATTCTTCTCTTATAGGCACCACGTCAATGTCATTTTCTTTTTCCTTTCTTCTTTTTAAATTTTTAGTGTAGGCTAAAAGAATAACGTTTCATATTATTAAAATATAAAAAAAACCGACAATAAGGTTCCTTTTTCCAGCCTTTCAAAGACCATTTTACTCAGAAAAGAATAAACACTTTTTCTTACATGAAATCTAACACATACTAAAACTTATCCATTCTTTGGATCGAATAGTCTCTAAGCTTGCATCATGCCATTTTTTTTATATATTAAAATATATACTTCATATTTAGTATATTATCTTCTTCTTCACGCTTTAATAATCCAAATTACAGAAAACCTTAAAAATAGTTGGAGACTTCAATTTTATTTTAAAAACCGTATAGTGTTTATAATTAATTATATGAATTTTAATATTACCATCAACTTCACATATGTAACTAGCTAGAATGTTCACGAAAGTCATCCATGCAATATTCTTTCTGTTTGAGTCTTCCCTTTTCTTTTTCTTAGTCTTTCTTTGATAAAGGATAAAGATTTTATAAAACATATATATTAACAAAAAGAAAATAAATGGTCCACGAAATAATTTGGTCGTACTATGGTACAAAAAAAGTGAAACCTCAAGGAAGGTGCAAGGAAACTCCACAGTATGACTTAATCACGTTTTTAATTGCTTTATTAAATATAATTTAATGGTAATAATAACAGCAACTATAAGTTCTAGTCAAAGTTTCTTGAAGGATAAAATTTTGTGATTAACTCTCATGATTTGTTTGTAAATTAGAATAGAATGACTATCTTATTGGCAAAATTATAATTTTGGGTCACAAATTATATCTATTTTCGGTTTTTGGTCAATAAATTTTACAATTGTAACTAACTTTATTTGCCATGCAAATTTAAATCTAAGATCAATTTATTTTTTACAAAAAATACATCTCACATCAGTCAAGTGGATCATATATATTTCACGTTAGCAATCAAGTAGGATTTTTGATATATTTGTCAAAAAATTACCTATTTTTGTATCTATCACATATAAAGTTAAAAATAAAAATAAAAACTTGTATCCTTATTTATTAATCTATATTTATAATGATGCCTCGTCTTACCTATTAGTTAAAGGCTATATACATATTTTATTTTAGATGAACACAAAATCTTATAATAACTCCATAACCCTAAATACACTCATGGTCCAAAACATGTGGCTGAACCGGCGAGGAGACATTTACTTTTTACTTTGTTGGCATAATTGAGGCTTCACTTTCACTCTCTTTAATTATTTCCTTCTTTGAGGTTGCAATGAAACTTCGTGGATTTTTCTTGTTTTTAAACAATAATAAGTTTAATTTCCAAAACAAATCTTCTTCCATTATTGGCATTAAAGCTTTTAAGAAAAAAGGAAAAAAGATATTATGACTTAATTTAGATAAAGTGTCTTTAATGGCGCATTAATATTTACTAAGATACGTGAAAAGAAATGTCCCATGCAACACGTTTTCTTTTAATAATTTCAATTATTTAGTATGAGCAGCGAACTATTGAAATATAGTAAAATCCAAAATTGTAGTCATTTATTTATTTGGATTTATGACGTTTAAACGGAATCTTTTTTTTAGTATTTATGTTCAAGCAAACACTAGCGAATAGTTTGATTAAGGGTTAATTAGGGTTGGGGTCTTTTTATAGTTTCAAAATAGTGTTCAGTTCTTGTCAGAAAAATAATTTATTCTAAGTATCCAATTTTTATAAAATTTAGATTTAAGGACCTAAAATTAAAAAAAGTATTAAAAAATATTATTAAAGAGGTATCAGACGTCCTCTTTGTGTTACAAACTATTTGTTATTAATGTATAATGAATTGTTACTATAAAAATCGGATCCTTAAAATTAATTTTTTCTCACAGAATCTGAATACTAAATTTAAAATTCTGAAAGGGCCTGAAAGAAAAATTTCCCTTTGATTAACTATGGATAAAGAACTGATTTTTATTTTTAATTTTTTTAGAACTATGCATCAATCATGAATAAGATATTGAAAGATTAATACAGCCCACAATACACAATTTAAATTAGATTGCTAACGTACCTTACCTACACAATTAAATATAACAAACTCGACAATATCTCAAGAAATAAATAAACTAAAATCCAATACAAAATATGGGCTCTATTCTATTTATAGATATAAAATGATTAATAGGCTCAGCCATAACTACAAATGAAGCCGGAATATGGTCCAATGGACTAAGTACACTCAAGCCCAGCAAACAATGAAAGTTTTTTTTTTTTCTTTTTTTTCTTTTTTATGGCAGTCGCCAAACACAAAGACAAAGATCGTTAAAATTTCTAACTACCCACATCGGATAATTCTTCGCATTCGACTCACCTAATATATTCAAGAGGCACCTTCACCTATCACCAATTGGTTTTAGGATGAAGCCCTCGATTTCTTAATATGGTATCAGAGCGGGTTCGATCTTTGCTCACCATCATCCGATTCATATATCCACGTGTTAGGCCAATCACGCCACACGTAAGGGGGCGTGTTGAGATTTCTATCTATTCCACATCGAATAATTCTTCTCACCCGACTCACCTAATATACTCAAGAGGCTCATTCACATATCACCAATTGATTTTAGGATGAAGCCCTCGATTTCTTAATAATTATCGCTAAGTTTCACTTTCAAGGAATATGTTAAGTGGTAAGAGCATTGACATTTATAAATAGGTGTTCGAATTTATTGGACTCATTGACTGTCCTAGTGTGTGGGGTATTTAGATCGGGCACATAAGCCAGAGAAACTAGTCCGCTAGAGTCGAGGTCGTCTCATTGCCGACACTGAAGATAATGTTCACTTTACGTTGAACTTAGGTGGAGTATTTTGACCAAACACATAAGCCCGAAATAATAGTTTCGGTATAAGTCGGGGCGTCCCATAATTGACAGTATTGTTTAGATTTGTTGCTTCTAACTGAGTTTAGTCGAATAATGGAGAATATGTGGCATTGCATACATAAATAGTTTTTTTTTTTTTTAAAAAAAAAAAAAAAAAAAAAAAAACCTAGCAAAGCCCAAATATAATAAAAAGTTATATAAGGTAAATTATATACTATAGTAAGAGATGTCGTGCGTATGTAACATCTTATATTAATGTATAGTACCTTTTTTTTTTCCCTTTTCGCATATAAATAGATTTTTTACGGCTATTCTTGAAGTAGTAACTTTTATAATTTGAAATACTAAAATCGATATATATATTTTTTAATCTCTAAATAATGAAATTCCAACTCATAGAAATAGATGCGACCACGTGATGCACAAAAACCTCCAACATTTCTTTCTTAATTATTGGATGGCCCTTGAAATTGACTTTAGTATAGTTGACGCACAATTACAAACACGTTAGTACTATGTCTTAACCTTGACGTTGATCATTCGAAAATCCATGGAGTCCATATAACTTATGGACACTAAATTTTCAAGGAATTTATTTTATATTATTATTTTAAAAATTTTCTCTACCGTACGTCTAAATTATTGTATCATTTAGTCACATGTGTTTTTTCTCTTTTTATTATTATTATTTTAAATTTTTGTGTCCATTGAGTTCTATTATTTTTGTCTAGTAGGACCTTGCCCTTCATTACATTCCATGTGACTTATCCTTTGTGTCTAGTTTGAGAGGGACTCGTCTTTTTATTTTATCTTGCATGTGACTATTTTATTTATGTAATTTAATAAAAAAAATTGATTTTTTTCATGTGCTACATTACAATTATAAGTTGCAAAAGATTTCGATAAGTAAAGGAATATATCATATAAATATATCACTGTGATAGTAATAACATATAGTCCCATCCCAAGGGAATGGTTAGACCATCTCCAATGGATGCCAATAGCCAAACGCAAACCTAAAAAATGCTCCAATCAATACTCAAACTCATACCTAAAATGAGTTTAATATCAATTTCTCTCTCCTAGCAACGCATATTTGAGTTTTAACTGTTCATTAACGCATAATTTTCTCCCTCTCACAAAGTGGACCCATGCTAAATTAATAATTAGTATTTATTACATAAAATGTTTTAATTAGCTTTTATTGTTTATTTTATATATTTATATAGTATATGAATAATGTTTATAATTGTTAATTAAGGACTTAAATTATTTATAAAAAAATATTATTCTAAGAGGAATTATTTATTAATTTATTATGTAAGTAGTATTGAAAAATTGTATGGATAATATTAAAAAGTTATAAAATTTGGTGTGGAAGAGAATATTTCGATAATATTATTTTGAGTTTGAGAATGAGTTTAATGGTTGGAGAAGAATTACTGCATTTTGAGTTTGCGAATGAGTTTGAGTTTGAGAATGCGTTTTTCAGTTGGAGATGGTCTTAGGGACACATAGGTCGGTAAAATTATGTTTAAATTCACTTTATATTGGCCAATGAGAACTTCGTCTGGTGGTCAAGGAGGAGGCCTTAAGGACTTGTGGGTTAGGTCGTGTGATCGAATTCTCCTTTCCACAATTCCTTGAGTAGTTCTCATGCGATTTATTTCCCATTACTATCGTTGTAAGGTGGATTTGAGACGTATTCATCTGGCCCCGGAGATTAGTCCCATCACTTGAGTGTGTGGCGCGATTAAGCCTCCGTCAGATCTGTGTGGCGCAAGACCACGACGGTATTTAGGGGTAGCTCATAGCCAAATTGAATGGGGATACCTCGTGACAGAAAAAAAAAATTCGCTTATACTGAACTTAATCAGAGTATTGGAGACTACAGTAGAAATGATACTCACAAGCGAGAAAAGAAAATTGTAACAACTTATAATAATATGGTTTACCACAATATTAATTTGATAAATATTTTTATTGAAACTTATTTCAACAACACACATACAATAACACATATTGCAAAGTTTGAAATTAATTAAAATTTGTAGGATAAAAAAAAAAAACTTGAGAAGCTATATTTTCTAATAGAGGCCAGCAAGCTTGACGATCTCATCCACGAAGTCCTTCATATTCTTCCACGACGAGCCCGTACCCTCCGTCAGCGCCTCCTCCGCCTTGCTCCTCCACTTCTCGGCGTTCCTCCTCATCTCCTCCGCCGCATCCCCGGAGGCCGCCTCCCTGAGACACTTGGCCACCTCCTCTCGGCCGACCACCTTATCCTCAGCCTCACCCCTACACATTCTTATCCCCGCCCCAAAAACGTCCACCAGAAACTTCGCATTCGTCACCTATAATACGGCCGTACGAAATGAATAGAAAAAATACAAACTTTATTGAATATAAATGAACCTTTGTGCCAGCCTAATCAATTAATACGTCGTCGTTTCATTTATTTTATCTTTTTCTCTATGCGTGGGCCCACAAAGTAATTAGGTAGAAAAATGAGACATCAAACTGTAAATGTTGTTTATGTCTCAGTTAATCGCTGCAGCCGACATGTTTCTCCTACACTTAAAACTATGAAGTAATACAGCTAAATACGTAATAAGAATAACGTACTTGACGTACATCTATGATTTTCTTTTTTTTTTTTTTTTATGCAATTACGTACCTGGTCGCCCCACTGTGGGAACGCCACCACCGGGACGCCGCAGGCGAGGGCCTCGACCGTCGAGTTCCAGCCGCAGTGGGTGAGGAAGCACGCCGTGGACGAGTGGGAAAGAACCTCCTCTTGTGGGCTCCACTGCACCACCTTTCCCTTATCCTCAGTCTCCTCCAAGAACCCCGGCGGCAGAACGTGCGGGGCGAAGGTTTTCTCCTTCGGCGGCGGCCTCAGAACCCATATGAACGACACGCCGGACGACAGAAGTCCGTGCGCCAGCTCGTCCACCTGCTCCTGCTTTATGTGCACTATGCTCCCAAAAGAGATGTAAACCACCGACCTCGCAGGCTTCGTGTCGAGCCACTCTATGATCTCATTGTCGGCTTTGAACAGATCCACTCGGAGCTTGCTCGAGCCGTTCGCTACCCCGCCGATCTCATGGTCGTCGGCGGCGCCGTTCTTCCTAAACTCCTTGAAGAGCGGGCCTACGGTTTTGACTGGCCGAGATATTTTCGACATGTGGTGGATGACGTCGCGCTCGAGGTCTTCGAACGTGTCCATTAACACGCAGAAGGGCTTCTCCAAATTCTTGAACTGACCCAAAATGGCTCGTCTCAGAAAAGGGTAGGGCGTAATAGGATGCAAGAAGCTGGGCACCTCGTCGTACTTCAACGGCGGCAAGTTGGGCAGCTGAACTTCGAGCTCGGGCTCTTCCTCGGTGGGAAAAGGCGCGAGGCCGCCGTGGTAATGGTAATAAGCCGAGAAGCAGGCGCAAGACTGAACCCATAGGACGGCGCTGGGTATCCCTAACTCCTCGGCGACGTCGGAGACCCAAGGTATGAAGGGATTGTTGATGAGACAGCAAACGGGCCTGCCCTTGTCTTCGTGGCTCTTAATCATCGCCGGGAGCTTCTCCCTGCCCGATTCTTCAAGCCGGGCAAGGTAAGCGTCGAGGTCGTCGCGGTTGGAGCTGGTCATGTCCCAGCCATCGTCGAAGAACTCGAACAAGATGGTGCCTTTGCCGTACGGCGTGGGCTCGCCTTCCTTGATGCTGCTGTTGGATTTCCTGATGCTCTGGCCGACGAATTCTGGGGCGGAGAAGGTCACGAAGACGCCGTGGTTGGCTAGCTTCTTGGCCAGTCGGAGGAGAGGGTTGACGTGGCCTTGGCCGGGAAATGAGACCATGAAGACGTGGACGATACTCACCATTTGAATTTTTTTTTCTTCTCTGTTTCTTGAGACTTCTGTGTGATAATGGGACTGATGTGTTTGTGGTAGGCAGAGTATCTCCGTGGAGATGGGACGTATATATATATATATGTGCAGCTTAGTGTTATTGGTCAAGAAATGATAAGTGATTTGCAATTTATCATTTAATTTTATTTTATATTTTATTTAATATTTTTTTTTGGCAAATTCCCTATCAGTACCCATGAATTTTAAACTTACTGTTCAGTACCCTTCTGTGAAAAGTGTTTAATACCCCAAACAGTAAAAGGACAAAAATAACATTTCTCACAACAAAATTGGACATAATGATAACAGTTGGTATAATATTCAATTATGTTGGTATAATAACGATAACAGTTGGTATAATGTCCAGTTTTATTTGTATAAAATTATAATAACATTATTTATTGGTATAATAACAATAACAGTTGGTATAATGTCCAGTTTTATTTGTAAAAAAATAGAATAACGTTATTTTTTGGTATAATAGTGATAACAATTGGTATAATAACGACAACCGTTGATATAATATCAAGTTTTGTTGATATAATTTAGAATAACGTTATTTATTGATATAATAGTGTTAACAGTTGGTATAATAGCGATAACAGTTGGTATAATATTCAATTCTATTGGTATAATAGTGTTAATAATTGGTATAACAGAGACAACAGTTGGTATGATGTCCAATTTTGTTGGTACTAAACATGTGAAGTAAGATTATTTTTGTCTCTTCAATATTGACAAGACCATTTTAGGTACGAACAGAAAGAAATAAATTGAAGTAGTATTTAAGATGAATTTGAAACTTCCCGATAAGGAATTTGCCCTTTTTTTGTTCCATTGTTTTGTATGATAATGGCATTTAGTTGTGATACAATATTTATTTATCTATATTTGTAATTTGAATAATACAAAAAATAATAATAATAAAAGGCAAAACTAATCCTCCTAATTGTGAGGTCATATAGTCAAGAAAATCAATCTACTATCAAAATAATCAAGTAAATATTATGATTGGACCGCTTGATCCAATTCTTTTATATACATAAAATAAAAGACTGTTTTACTTTTGTTGATTAGACATTATATATATTTTCATCCGCTGAATTATCGTGCAAAATAAATATATTTTTAATATTCACCAAAAATTATTGTAATCTTACAGCACAAAATAAATATATTCACCAAAAATTATTGTAATCTTACACTAATATATAAATAAAAGTGAATTTTATATGTTTTTTTATTATTTTTTGTATACGTATGTTTTTTTTTTCTTTCCATGGACACAAATTCGAGGTGGCTCGCCGTTCGTAAACGTGCCACGTGGCAACTGAGTTGTCGTGATGTAGCCACGAGGCAATATTAATATTTCTAATATGTACAGCTGGATTTATTTAGAAAATAATTTACATAAAAATATCGTTTATAAAATTTAGTCAAATTTAATTATTGTTATCCCCAATCTCAAAACCCTAGCTTTTTCCTGCAGTGTCTTGCGAAAACTAATCACCCATGTCATCATCGTCGTCGTCCGGAAGACAGATCTCCGTCGCCGCAGGAGAACTGCAGGTGGTCGAGCGATCGTCCTCCGCTGTGGCTATACCTCCCCGCCACCCAGCTACGACGCAATCGTCCTCGGCGTTAGTCGAGTACACGCCTCCATCGACCAACCCCGAGGATGAGGACCTCGAGGTGAAGCTTCGAAGGATACTTGAGTGTGTCCCGGTTCGCGTCAGCAACACCTCTGGGAGTTCAGCTGGTTCTGGCTCTGGTGATTTTCATCAGGTATTGCTCGTTCGTTTTATGGTTATTTTGAGGGATTTAGGTGTTGGAAGATTATAACTAGTGGAAATGTAAGTTGGTTTGGCGAAGTTTGAAATATTTTTTATGGTGCTTGTTCGTTCCTTTGGGATGATGTACTTAGAAGTTAGAGGTAGGCATGGTGAATGCACTGGTCGTCACTGCTGAGTAATTGGGGGAGAGGGTGGTATTAGAGGGGTCAAAACGGGCCGGCGGGGCGGGCCTAGAGAATGGAAGCCCGCCCCGCCACATTGGCGGGCCGCAGGCCCGGCGTGCCCGGCCCGTCCAAAGCGAAAATTTAAATATTATTTTATTATTATTAATTAATTAATTAAATTTTTTATTTTTTAGTAATTATTCCTTAATTTATTATTAAAGATCTTGAAAATTAATTTTTTAATGTTATTTTATTATTAAAATATATATAAATATATTTTTTAATATTAGGCGGGCGGCCCGCCCCGCCCGCCAAAGCCCGCGGCCCGCACGGTGGGCGGGCCTTAAAAGTGCAGGCCCAACCCGCGGGCCAAACTGACAGCTCTAGGTGGTATGGAAGGTGTTGTCCTTGTTCAGTGAGTTATTCTATTGGGCACGGCGATAAAAACTTCGGATGAAAAAGATAAAAAAACGTTGATGCTGCTAATAGGATGGTGCCACACATTGAGTGTGATACGCTTAGTTAATTTGGCTTTATCATCTGATTGGTTTGAATGATATGTTGCTGTTACTTTCAAGGTTACATACTACATACATCGTCATATGATGAATTTGTTAATTTGATGTTCCACTTTGAGTGGATGTAGTGTAAGGTTTGTGGATTTGCTCGTCGTTAGGATTTAGTTGTAGATGCTATTTTCTGATGGTCAGACACAGAGATAAGTTTGTCTTAGTTTTTTCCTGCAAAAGATCCAATTTTTTAATTACGCAAACACTCCTTCATTTGTTCCATTTTCTATGACATTTCTAGTTTTTCCAGTACCTATGAACTGTTAAATCCATTGCATTTCTATTCTTTAGTCACGATTTCATGTTCATCGTGACAATGCTCTCTTTATCCTCCAATAGGAGTTATTCGTTGCTTTAACCTTTGAAAGATTATTAAGTTTATATGAGTTGCCTATCCTTTGTATGTATGCTGCCTTCCTTGATTTTATCATAACCAGTTAGCTTCCGGCTATGATGATTTAACTCTTATAAACATGCATTCCTACGTCGATTTTGCGACGCTTCTTTCTTCAAACATTACATTGTCCCACCGCCGACATTTCAATGGGTGTTAAATTTTCTTGGTTGCAGTATCGGCAAATGAGACGAAAAGAACAAGACCGCGTCGCCAGAATGGAAGTCGACTACCAGAAAAGAAAGCAAATTGCCGACTTCAACCAGAGGAGAGAGGAAAGATTAAAAGCTGCCGAAGAACGCACGGCAAAGAAACGCCTGAAACGTCAGAAGAAAAAGCAGAAGAAGAAGCAAGAGAAGAAGAAGCTCAAACTAGAGGCTGGTGGAGAAGATGATGATCATCAGAAAGTGCAATCTTCAGACGATGATGAAGATTCTGATGACCAGGAGATTTAGACTCCGTTTGGTTTACGGATTTCGAAGTAGAAAAGAAAAGAAAATGTGTAATGGTACGACACTCGAAGCATAACGTATCATCACTTAATGCACTAGCATCATTTTTCTTGGTGTAGGGATTCATTCCATTGTTGAGAACCAAAAACAATGTGTAGTGTAGGTAAGTACAAACAACCATTTAAGACTACTATTAATAATATTGTCATTATTACATTGACATTGAGCTCGCCAACTACTAAACTAAAGAAAGAACTAGTAGATTTAGAATAATACATAAATAGGCCTTAATGGGCTATTACTATATAACTCAGTCCAGCCCAACAACGGCCCACGTATGAAATCAGCCATAAGTGTGACAATTGTTTTCCTTTCCCTTCCAATCTTTTCGGCAGCTACGGTCTTCTAAGCTTCGATCCTTGCCGGCCATCTTCTGAGGTTATTGAGTTTTGTCCCTCAACCCTAACCTCGTCGGTTCTGATTTGTAAGTCGTTTGATTCATCCTTTATCGTTGTAATAGGGATAGGTATACATGTACTAATTAAATATATCCTCCAAAGGGTTTAGCATCAATTGGGCAATTTCTGAAGTGGGAATCGGTTGTGCAATTAACCTCTCGTTTGTTGCAATCTCAAAGCTAAGCAAGTTTTTACCCTTTTTATGCAGAATTGGGAATCTTAAGACGATGAAGCAAGGAGACATAGATAGATGTCAGATCCAAGAATGGTACCCTAAATTCAAATCGGTATCCCTAAAAACCCTAATCCACGAGCTCCCAGAATCCTTTATCCATTACCTCCTCGACGATTCGGGCCCATTCCTCCTCCCGCTTTCGATCTCCGATGAAGACGCACTGCCTAGACGCATCCACAAGCCCGAGGAAGAAGAAGATTTCGTCGCATCGGAAGGTTCCGAAGACGAAGCAGAAGAGCCCGACCCACCGCCCTCATTCCCCGAACTCGAAACGGCGGTCAAAGAATCCATAAATGCTTTAGGCGGGTCGGTCGTTCCCAAGCTCAATTGGACCGCGCCGAAGGACGCCGCTTGGATTAGTTCGACGGGGAATCTCCGATGCACCAGCTTCTCAGAGATCGTCCTGCTTCTCAAATCGTCAGACTCGATCGTGCACGACCTTTGCCACGCCTACGACTCGTGCGGCGGTGGCCAAGAAACTACTCCCTCTAGGCCGCCAGTCTTCTACCTCGGGCTGAAGAAATGGTACCCCGCTCTGATCCCCGAGATGGAATTCCGCTGCTTCGTGCGGAGCAAAGCCCTCGTGGGAATCTCCCAGCGCGAAGTCACCAGCTTCTACCCCGTCCTCGTCGAGAAAAAAACCGGCTTGAAATCGACGATCTGCGAGTTCTTCGCGAAGGAAGTGGCGGGGAAGTTTGGGTCTGAGAGCTACACCTTCGATGCTTATGTTACCAAAGATGGGAGAGTCAAGATTCTTGACTTCAATCCTTGGGGTGGATCGACGCTTCCCTTGATGTTCACCTGGGAGGAATTGGACACGGATTTGAGTGAAGACGTCGGGGTTGAGTTTAGGGTTGTCGAGAACCGTCGGGGTATCAGGCCGGGCTTGAAAACTGCGGTTCCTTACGATTACTTGGACACTAGCCCGGGCAGCGGATGGGACCAGTTTTTAAGGAATGCCGACGAAGAGTCGAGGCGTCAAGCTGCTTCGTGTAGTAAAGCAGGGGCTTAAAAACATGGTATTGTGCCCAAGCAGGGGAAGGAAGAGTTGTGTATTCATCACTTTGCTAATTTATTTGTCAGTTTCGAACATTTGATGAATGCTTTGCTTTGCTTTGAAGATCGATTGACCTTTTGGTCCATATTAAGGTTGGAGTTCTTGTTTGTTTTTCTGGGCTATTGTAATCTTTTGGTTTGTATTGTAATTGCACTCATGTTAAAGAGTTTATTATTATAAGTTTCTATAATTAATGGGCTTTATTTAAAATGACTAATAAAATTGAGGGTTTACTTTAAATAAATACTTCCAAGAACACAAGAAATTTTATCAAATTTTTCCTTCTTTTTTTTTTTCTTTCTAGAACATTAGTTCATATGGGACTGAGTAATTATTAAAACGCCACCCTACTACTAACTACATGGCCGCTGGTTTTAAATTCCATTTTGGAGTTTGGACAGCTCACCAACTCACGTGGGTCTCATTGGGTGCCCAGATCTTTTTTTTTTTTCGTTTCGGTCAGCTATGTATCCTCACGCAACGCCATCGTAATCCCACACTCCAATTAGGTTTGATCTGAATAGAATTCAAACCTCATTGTCGAGGTTTGCTCAGATCTTAGTTTTATCAAGATACTTACCAAACTTTACAATGTATATTAAAACAAAATTCAAAATCTTACTTTGAACACAAATTCTATGACTAATGCAGTATCGTTTTCAAATCGAATTTATGATTCAATAGGTGAATATGTGTGGAGGTAAGTTCAATCGAAAAAAAAAAAAAAATATAGGTACGTGATGTTCCAATTAAATTTATTTTTTTTCAAACCAAAGTTTCATTAAAAAAACACAAATAAACAAGGAGTTAAACAGGCCAAAAGCTCCTTGTGGTATAATATTTGACCATTTAGATGAAGAAAAGCTATCAACAAGAGAGAGTGCGAATACTAACCAAACAATAGAAAAACAAGAAAAAACAAAAACGAAATAAATTAAGATTTATTATGAAATAATTAAATGTGGATGTTTTAAATAATAATATTAGTTAAATTATTGATGATTTGGAAGTATTATTTTAAATGATGATAATGTGATAAGATGATAAGATGAGGTGTTTAATTGAAGAGTTTGTATTTTAGTGTGAGGTGTATAATTGTAATTAATGTGATTAGTTGTAATAGTGAATTATTAGAAGTATAAATAGGTGATTAGAGTTCATTGTAAATCACACCAAGTATTGAAATACTTTCTCTCTCTAATCTCTCTCTTTATTATAAGCTATATTATCATTATAATCTTAATATAAGTATAATTATAATAAAATAATCTTCTATAATATTAATCACAATTAATATTTTATAACACGTTATCAGCACGACCGCTCTCCGTCGTCAAGATCAACCTCCGTCGAAGATCTCGTACGAGTTTAGTCAAGGTATGGTAATTTAATTTTTAATTTATACTAATATATATTAATTGTGATTAATTTAAAAATATATATTATAAAAGTATTATTTAAAGGTTTTATAACTAAACGCCAATACCCGAGTGGTTTCGCGGAATATCGTTCACTACAAGTGACGAGAGGTCCAGGTTTCGATCCCCGTGGAGGCGTGTGATTTTTTTTTATTTATGCACGTACACAACACAAGCCCACGAGGTCTTGCGGTAATCCCAACCTCAGTAGCGGCATATTATTAATCTTTCTTTAATAAGAAAAAAAATGTCGTTTTATACAAAGATGGATCTTCTACTCCTTACATTATTTACGGTGATCATTTCCGCTATGTGGATAATATTTTTACCAATGTTTTTAAAATATAATTATTAATTGTAATTTCTTTAATATTATAATTACTGAAATATATTTTATTTTGAAGGATGTCGCTATGTCCGATGTTTGATCTTTTACTTATGATTATGATTACGGCGACACTGATCTGGATGTGGATATCATTTTTTATAAGAACTTTTACAAAAGAAGATACAAAAGAAGATTTAAAAGAAGATTAATTATAAGTTTTTTTTTATTATGTAAGTTTTAATAACATGTTTTGTATTTTATTATAGTAATATGTCGAACTTGGCGAGCCTTGAGTTTGTTGCACTCGATATCACTGGAAAAAATTATTTACCTTGGGTACTAGATGCTGAAATCCATTTGAAAGCAAAAGGCTTAGGTGACACCATTGATCCCACGAAAACCACAACTGAACAAGACAAGGCGAAAGCTATGATTTTCTTCGCCACCACATTCACGAAAATCTGAAAGTTGAATACTTAACAGAAAAGAATCCAGCTGAGTTGTGGAAAAACCTGAAAGAACGATATGGCCACTTGACAACTGTTATTCTCCCCAATGCAAAGTACGAATGGCTGAATTTACGATTGCAGGATTTTACGTCGGTAAGTGAATATAATTCTGCCGTTTATAGAGTTACTTCCACGTTGAAATTATGTGGAGAGACAATTACTGATAACGATATGCTGGAGAAAACATTCACCACATTTCATCCACAGAATATGATATTACAACAGCAATATCGGGAGAGAAAATTTAAAAAGTATTCAGATCTAATTTCTTGCTTACTTTTGGCTGAGCAAAATAATGAATTGCTGGTGAAAAATCACGAATCCCGAACGACTGGTTCTACTGCACTCCCTGAAGCGAATGCAGTCAAAGTTAATAATGACAACAGTCGAGGTAATGATCGTGGACGTGGACGTGGTGGATATCGCGGCCGTGGACGTGGTCGTGGTCAAGGTCGTGGTCAAGGCCGTGGTCGTGGCCGAGGATATTATGGTGGTGGTTATCAATATTTCCGTGGTGGTTATCATAATTATCGTGGCGGTCATCAAAATATTCCCCAGAAGAGGAAAAGTTTTGATAATAAAGATGAGAAGAGGCAAACTGAACAAAAGAATAATGATGAAAAATGTTATCGTTGCGGTGGTTCTGGCCACTGGTCGCGCAATTGTCGTACGCCCAAACATCTTGTTGAGCTATATCAGGAATCTCAAAAGGGCAAAGGAAAGAAAATCGAAATGAATTTTGTTCAGGGTGAATTCGCCTCTACCTCTGATGCCAATGATGAAAATGCTCATTTGGAAGCTGCGGATTTTCTGATCGATGAAAATTAATCTGCTATGATTTTATTTATGCATTATGATTTACTATTGGTGTTTTATTATATATCGTTGTTTTAAGTTATCTATATGTTTGTAATGCAATATTTCTTTTTCAATAATAAATATTATGTGTTTGTTTATAAAGGATATTATTTGATGGATGCGGGCATGTGCAATGAAGAATTGTGTCTTGCAGACTGTGCAACGACGAATACGATTCTAAAAAATAAGAAATATTTCGATCATCTTGATATGAAAGAAGCCAGTGTTATTACTATATCGGGTAGCACGAATATAATTGAGGGCTCCGGAAGAGCTAATGTTTTACTGCCCAGAGGAACAAGGCTGATAATTGAAAATGCTTTATATTCTCCTAAGTCTCAAAGAAATTTATTAAGCTTTAAAGCTATTCGACATAACGGATATCATATTGAGACTGCAGAAAAAGGAGATATTGAATATTTGCATATTACAAAAGTGATATCGAATGACAAAAGAATTGTGGAAATATTACCATCTTTTGACTCTGGGCTATATTACACATATCTTAAAACAATTGAATCACATGCTATCGTAAACCAGAAGTTTACTAATGATAATACATTTGTTGTTTGGCATGACCGGTTGGGCCATCCCGGTTCAATTATGATGCGGAGAATAATTCAAAATTCACGTGGACATTTAATGAAGAACCAGAAGATTCTTCAATCGAATGAATTATCATGTGTTGCTTGCTCTAAAGGGAAGTTGATTATTCGTCCATCACCAATAAAAATAAAGAATGAATCTATAAGATTTTTGGAACGTATACAAGGTGATATTTGTGGACCGATACATCCATCGTGTGGACCATTTAGATATTTCATGGTATTGATTGATGCATCAACTAGATGGTCTCATGTATGTTTGTTATCAACGCGGAATGTAGCTTTTGCGAGATTGCTTGCTCAGTTGATTCGATTAAGAGCACATTTTCCGGATTATCCAATAAAGAAAATACGCCTTGATAATGCTGGTGAATTTACTTCCAAGGCATTTAATGAATATTGCATGTCTATTGGAATTGATGTTGAGCACCCCGTGCCACATGTCCATACGCAAAACGGTCTTGCAGAATCGTTGATTAAAAGGTTGCAATTAATTGCAAGACCATTATTAATGAAGTCGAAACTTCCCTCTTCTTGTTGGGGACATGCTATATTACATGCAGCGGCACTAATCCGCATCAGGCCAACAAGTTATAATGATATCTCCCCGATACAAATGGTTTATGGTCAGGAACCAAATATTTCCCATCTGAGAATTTTTGGATGTGCGGTATATGTTCCAATTGCTCCACCACAACGCACGAAGATGGGACCTCAAAGGAAGTTGGGAATATATGTCGGATTTGAATCTCCATCGATAATAAAATATTTAGAACCTCTAACTGGAGATTTATTTACGGCTAGATTTGCCGATTGTCATTTCGATGAATCGAATTTTCCGACATTAGGGGGAGAAAAGAAACAGCTGGAAATGAGTATTAGTTGGAATGAATTATCGCTAAATCATTATGATCCTCGAACGAAAGAATGTGAACTAGAAGTTCAAAAGATAATTCATTTACAAGGATTAGCTAATCAACTGCCAGATAGCTTTACTGACCTTAAAAGAGTGACTAAGTCACATATACCAGCTGTTAATGCTCCTGCAAAAGTTAATGTTCCTGGAGAACATATAATGATCGAGCCTAAACCACAACTAAAACGTGGTAGGCCCTCGGGTTCCAAAGATAAAAATCCTCGAAAAAGAAAAGGAGCAAATAATAAGAATGGTCCAGTCGAGGATTTATCGACTCTAGAAGAGTCAATGGGCATTAATGATTATGATAATGGAAATCAGGTACCTGAAATTTTTGAGAATAATGATAATGAAGAGATCTCGATAAATTATGCTCAAAATGGAATTAGATGGAACCGAGAAAAAGTCAACGTTGACAATAAATTCTCATTTAACGTAGCGCTACATGAAATGAATGAGATAAATGAGAATGAGGATCATGAACCAGGGTCTGTAAAAGAATGCAGACAAAGAAATGATTGGCCAAAATGGAAAGATGCAATCGAGGCAGAATTAAAATCACTTGAGAAACGAAAAGTTTTCGGACCTGTAGTCCGCATACCAGAAAATGTAAAGCCGGTTGGATATAAATGGGTTTTCATCAGAAAGAGAAATGAAAACGGTGAAATTGTGAGATACAAAGCACGGCTTGTTGCACAAGGCTTTTCACAACGACCTGGTATTGATTATGAGGAGACGTATTCTCCTGTGGTGGATGCAACGACTTTTCGTTATTTAATTAGTCTGGCAGTACGTGAAGGACTCGATATGCGTCTAATGGATGTTGTCACCGCTTATTTATATGGATCACTTGATAGTGATATATATATGAAACTTCCCGAGGGATTTCAGTTACCTGAAAATTCAGGGCCCCAAAATGAGTACTCAATCAAGCTAAATAAATCGCTTTATGGATTAAAGCAATCTGGGCGTATGTGGTATAATCGCCTAAGTGAATATTTATCGAAAGAGGGCTATAAAAATGATCAAACTTGCCCGTGCATATTTATGAAAAGATCTGGAAATGAATTTGTCATCATTTCAGTTTATGTTGATGATATTAACATAATTGGAACTCCTGAAGAGTTATCAAAAGCCGTTAATTGTTTGAAAAAAGAGTTTGAAATGAAAGATCTCGGTAAAACGAAATTTTGTCTTGGACTGCAAATTGAATATTTAAAGAATGGGATATTCGTACATCAAGAGACTTATACGAAAAAGGTATTGAAAAGATTTTATATGGATAAAGCTCATCCATTGGATACTCCAATGATTGTTCGATCTTTAGATGTGAATAAAGATCCGTTTAGACCTTGCGAAAACGATGAAGAATTACTTGGTCCTGAAGTACCATATCTCAGTGCTATTGGAGCCCTAATGTATTTAACGAGTCATACGCGACCTGATATAGCGTTCGCTGTGAATCTATTGGCGAGATATAGTTCGTCACCGACTCGTAGACATTGGAATGGAATTAAGCGAATTTTTCGATACCTTCAAGGAACAACTGATATGGGATTGTTCTATTCTAATGAATCAAAAACAGATTTGATTGGGTATGCAGATGCTGGTTTTCTATCTGACCCTCATAATGCTCGATCGCAAACGGGCTATTTATTTACACATGGCGGAACCGCTATTTCATGGCGGTCAGTTAAACAAAGTTTAACGGCTACTTCTTCTAATCATGCGGAAATTTTAGCTATTCATGAAGCTAGCCGAGAATGTGTTTGGTTGCGATCGATAATTGAGCATATACAACAAACCAGTGGGCTAGTATCGAAAAAGTTACTTCCTACGATTTTATATGAAGATAATGCTGCATGCATTGCCCAATTAAAGGAAGGATATATTAAGGGAGATAGAACAAAGCATATTTCACCAAAATTTTTCTTTACACACGATTTAGAGAAAAATGGTGATATTGATGTACAACAAGTGCGATCAAGTGAAAATCTTGCAGATTTATTCACGAAAGCACTTCCCCCAATAATTTTCAAAAGATTGGTATATTCAATTGGAGTTCGAAAACTTCGAGATCTTAAATGATGTCATCATCAGGGGGAGTAAATACGCGTTGCACTCTTTTTCCCTTCACTGAGGTTTTTCCCATGTGGTTTTTCCAGTAAGGTTTTTAATGAGGCAACAATCGAAAGCGTATCTAAAAGAATCATGTACTCTTTTTCCTTCATTAGGTTTTTATCCCATTGGGTTTTTCCTAATAAGGTTTTAACGAGGCATATTCTTTGAAAACATCCAAGGGGGAGTATTATGAAATAATTAAATGTGGATGTTTTAAATAATAATATTAGTTAAATTATTGATGATTTGGAAGTATTATTTTAAATGATGATAATGTGATAAGATGATAAGATGAGGTGTTTAATTGAAGAGTTTGTATTTTAGTGTGAGGTGTATAATTGTAATTAATGTGATTAGTTGTAATAGTGAATTATTAGTAGTATAAATATGTGATTAGAGTTCATTGTAAATCACACCAAGTATTGAAATACTTAATCTCTCTCTAATCTCTCTCTCTTTATATTATAAGCTATATTATCATTATAATCTTAATATAAGTATAATTATAATAAAATAATCTTAATATAATATTAATCACAATTAATATTTTTATAACAAGATTAAGATTAAAATTCATTTTTTATTTCAGTCATCTTCTAGTTCAACTTCACATGCCACAATCTAAATCAATTGGGCAAATAAAATTAAAAAGTTTATAGAACAAAAAAAAAAAAAAGTAGATTTACGAGCTAGATTTTGCTGATTTATTACAAAGAGAGAAATGACGTCACAATTCTATGTATCTATTTATAGAGACGACCTAAAACCCTGAATAAGTGTCAATCCCTGCATTTTACTTTACATATATATAAATCCCCAACCACACTGCGGCGCATTTTAGCACCCTCCACCTCCCCAAGAATGGCCGCCTCCGCCTTTGCTCCGACCACCCTCAAACCCTCAGGTCCCATCACCACCCTACTCCGCCACCGAAACCCCCTCTCCACCACCTTCCACCACGCAACCATCAACACCAGCCGCCGACGCTTCGTCGTCCTCTCCGTCCTCAACTCCAAACCCACCATCCTCGTGGCGGAGAAGCTCGGAGAGGCCGGTCTGGACCTCCTCAAGCAGTTCGCCAACGTGGACTGCTCGTACAACCTGAGCCCCGAGGAGCTGTGCACCAAGATCTCCCTCTGCGACGCGCTCATCGTCAGGAGCGGGACGAAGGTCAACAGGGAGGTGTTTGAATCGTCTTCTGGCAGGCTTAAGGTGGTCGGAAGGGCTGGGGTCGGGATCGACAACGTGGATCTGGCGGCCGCGACAGAGCACGGCTGCCTGGTGGTAAATGCGCCCACCGCAAACACCGTGGCCGCGGCGGAGCATGGGATTGCTTTGATGACCGCCATGGCTAGGAATGTTGCCCAGGCTGACGCGTCGGTGAAGGCTGGTGAGTTGATAATTGGGAACATAGTGGTTGCTTGGAATTTTCTTGCAAACTTCAATTAGTTTGATTCTTTCCGTGCGATGTCTTGGTAGATCTTTCTGTTGCAAGCTCTGTTTTTTTTTTCTGCAACTTTTGTGATGGACATGAACATATCTGCAACTTCATAGTTCATTGTCTGTGATTCATTGCTAAATTCCAATATCAATGAATTGTAAACTCACCATATTGTAGGTAAGTGGGAAAGAAGCAAATACGTAGGCGTATCTCTTGTCGGAAAAACACTTGCAGTAATGGGATTTGGTAAGGTTGGATCAGAAGTTGCAAGGCGGGCTAAGGGCCTCGGTATGCACGTCATAGCCCACGATCCCTATGCCCCGGCTGATCGTGCCCGAGCAATAGGAGTGGACCTAGTGAGCTTCGAAGAAGCTATCGCTTCTGCAGATTTCATCTCCCTCCACATGCCATTAACTCCCACGACCTCCAAAATGTTGAACGATGAGACTTTTGCCAAGATGAAGAGAGGCGTGAGGATCATCAATGTTGCACGTGGAGGCGTGATTGATGAAGAGGCTTTGGTGAAGGCCATCGATGCTGGGATAGTGGCCCAGGTTGAGTTCTTTCGTTTGTTTAATATTCGATAAGTGATGATTAGTCCTACGAGTTAGCATCTCCAAGATTTGCTTTTTTCTCTTCTTCTGCTGTCTGTTGATGCATTTACGGTTGTCTTTTGCAGGCGGCACTCGACGTCTTCACGGTAGAGCCACCGCCAAAGGAGAGCAAATTAGTACAGCACGAGAAAGTTATTGCAACTCCACATCTTGGCGCTAACACAATGGAAGCTCAGGTTCGAAAATGTTCGAAAACAGTTTGTGTGCCATATCTTACCTTCTTTATAGTTCTTGCCTGAGCTCTTTTTCTATTTTATTACCAGGAAGGTGTGGCCATTGAAATAGCTGAAGCCGTCGTCGGAGCTTTGAAGGGCGAGCTTGCTGCCACTGCTGTCAATGCACCCATGGTTCCCGCTCAGGTCCTCACCGAACTGAAGCCCTACGTCACCCTAGCCGAGAAGCTCGGCCGCCTCGCCGTTCAGCTAGTGGCCGGAGGCAGCGGCATGAAAGACGTGAAGGTCACATACGCCTCGGCTCGAGCCCCCGACGACCTGGACACAAGGCTCCTCCGAGCCATGATCACCAAAGGCCTAATCGAGCCCATCTCAAGCGAATTCGTGAACCTAGTCAATGCTGATTTCACAGCCAAGCAAAGAGGCCTTCGAATCACTGAAGAAAGAGTGATCTTGGATGGCTCGCCCGAATCTCCACTAGACTCAATCGGCGTCCAAATATCCAGCGTGGAGTCTAAGTTTGCGAGCGCCATCTCTGATTCTGGGGAGGTCAAGGTGGAGGGCAGGGTTAAAGATGGAATTCCACATCTCACAAAGGTGGGATCTTTCGAGGTTGACGTGAGCTTAGAAGGCAGTTTGATTCTGTGCAGACAGGTGGATCAACCTGGGATGATTGGAAAAGTCGGTTCTATCCTCGGGGAGGAGAATGTGAATGTGAGCTTTATGAGCGTGGGAAGGATAGCCCCGAGGAAGCATGCTGTAATGGCGATCGGCGTCGACGAGGAGCCGAGCAAGCAGTCCTTGAAGAGGATCGGCGAGATTTCTGCCATCGAAGAGTTCGTTTACTTGAAATTATAGTATGTGCCTTTTGCCCTTTTGAGTTCTTGATTTTTGTCTGGAAAAAACACAAGCTTTTGATTGCTTTCTTGCCTAGATTTTTCTATTTAGCAAATGAAATAAGTCGATAGTTGAATTTGAAAGTTATGGTCTGAGTGAAAAACTCTGTTTGTTGTAGTGTAACATTGAGGTTGAGTTACTATCAATAATCCTTTTTTTTTTTTAAATATATAAAGATATATGTATGTATAGATTATAAATCACCCCAAAATAATAATAATAATAAAATCTAGAGGAAACCCTCTATTCTCGGCTCAAACCAACAATTTTCCACCAAGAATTCAACAAGAAAAGGAAACACAATGCCCTAAAACATTAACCTAAAAGAAATCATTAAATCCTTCTCAAAACAACAAAAGAAAAAACCTTACAAAAACGTCCCATGCAAATTCCCCGCATTGCATGGCGACCGTACAACGCCTCGCCCTAACCGTCGCATTCGCGGCCGCCACACTCCTCTCCTCCCTCGTCCCCTCGTGCTCCTCCGCCGGGCTATTCCCTGACGTGGAGATAACCCTAGCCAACGACGGGTCCTACCCCGTATGGTTCATGTGCCAGATGACCGACACGGCTAACTCCCTAAAAAAGCTCCCGGCCAACCAGACCTATCGGTTCCACTTCAACCACGTGGCCTTCCCCATGCGGTGGTGCTACCTCTACATTAACGAAAATAGCAACGGCTTCTTCTGGGCCTATACGGTTCGGTCGAGGTGCACTAGGTGCTTTTGGAGCATCAACGAGCACCCCGCCCTTTACCGTGGGGAGAAGGGCAGGTGGGAGAGGCAGAAGCTCTTCATGCCCTCGGGCTTCGACGTGTTCGAATACACCCTCCCGACCGACTATGCCTCGGGGACCCTAATTAATTAAAATCTTTATATATCTATTATGTATTTTCTTTCGGTTTGTGGTGTGGCGGTGAGGTTGTTTTTCGATATCCCTTTTGCAATTTTTTTTTTCTTCTTTCGTGTAAGACTTGGGTCGGGTGAGGAGGAAATGGATCTGATACGGGGCGGGATCGATCGAGCCCGGCCCGTCGTGCCCGTATTGAAATGTAAGGTTTCATTCTTAAAGCCATTGGCATTTTCAAGAGATGTTTAGCTTGTTGTAATAATATGGTTTATGGTACACCAAACAAAGCGGCTTTAGGACATGGCCATGTGCCTTCCATGCATATCGAAAGGGATTATATTCTTTACTTGGAAAAAACGATTAATATATGATATTCCCCCTACCAAACATTATATTATATAGAGCTAAACTTTATATTATATTTCGCAAAAGATGAGGTGTGAGCAAACTTTGTAAAATCATGGTAATATGATTTAAGGACAAACGGATAAGCGTAGCAAATTTAAAATTTAATATTAAGAAGATGGATTCTCTGAGTAACGATTAATTATATATATGAGGACATTCGAGGCTTTTGTGCGTCTGTCATATAACATAGACTTTTAATTTACAGTTTTTCGTAGCTGTGCAGTTCGTGCAATAGAGTTTTATAGAATAATAATTATGAGTCGTATTGGGCAGTGCATTGCTTAGAGATTCTTTGATTCTTTGCCAGGAAGGAAAATTAGAAATTATTATTAGGAAGAAAGGTTTTGTTTTGTTGGGAACTAATGCATATATACATTTGGTAATGAAAAAATAAAATAAAATAAGACGATTTTATATGACGGAGAAAAAAGCATTGTTTTTGACATTAGTTACAACTGCTAATTACAACATTCAATTAGTGATTTGTTTATGTCATATAAAAGTCTTGACATAACAGCTGTATATGCTCTACAAATCTATTTTATAACTACTTAGAAAACATCGAACTTGTTTTATATTATGCTCCATAAGGTAGGCCGAACTTAAAAAAAACAAAAACAAAAACAAAAAGAAGCATTTTTTTGCACTAATTCTAAAATAATACTCCATTCCTAAATACATGTCGTTTAACGTTTCTATACGTATATTAAGAACTAAAATAAAATTTCTTTTATACCCTCAACTAATCGTATCTTTTAATTGATCATCCACTTAATTAGTCTCCTTTATGGGTAAAATTGGAAATATACATAATAATATTTTTTAAACTAGCAAAACGATTTTCTTTTTAAAACAAAAAAAAAATTATAAAACGAATATATGTAGGAACGGATGTAGTATGATTTTATGAGTAGGTTAAAAAGATCAAACAAAATTACAGGCACCTGATCATATTTAGCAAAAAATTACTTTTTTTTTTCCTTCTAAAAAATGAGATAAAGATGTGTTGCATATTCTTGAATCCCAAGATGAATACACTTGAATACTTGGCAATGAGATTATTAGGATTAATTATTTACCACAATTGTATAAGAAAAGTCAATTATTAATATTATTATTTTTTATTTTATTATCAATGATGACTATCGACGCACCAATCTATTAAATTTGTGGTAGCTTTTATGCAACTTTATGTAGTGTTAAATCATGTCGTTCGTTTCACATGAGTTTTCTCTCCTATTCATTCTCACTACTCAATTCTTGCACCTTTAATAAGAGACAAGAAATTGACATAGGAGTCAAAGATGGGTTGGTCCACAAATTCGATAAGTCGGTTCGACAGAAGCTCAGGCAAACTCGGACATCGTCGTAACGGTGAGAAAGCTGACGAGCCGATTCGTCAGATTTTTATAAGTTTTTAATTTAAATTTTAAAATTTTCGAGCTTTAAATTCCAATTAAGGCGTTTAAATCCCTATTCAAGATGATTACTATATTAATTTTATTATTGTTAAAAGTTGTTCTCTTGCTTCCCAAATAATAGTCGGCTGAATTAATAATAGAGTGAGTTACATTTCACATATTATGAAATTGATTTGATAATGTATGATCGATCACACATCGTATTCATTGAAATTAAACTCTTAAATTAGAAGGAAAGCAAATATCATTAGTTGAATCAAGTCATGAATGATTATGGGGAACTATATATTTAGTTTGGGAGTAGCAATAATGTCTTGTCACACGATTAAACTTCCAATCATAAATTATCATTATTATTTAATATATATTTGACATTATTGCTATGCTATACCTAGCCTAGCAAATGAGACAATTCTTGTTTCAATATCAAAATCATAAATACTTTTCCTCGTATACCCTCCTACCATCTCCAACTGTACCTTGAAATAAAAAAATTGGAGTAAAAACATCAATGGTACTCCGAACGCAAACAAAATAATTTTTTTAGTTTTTCTCTCCTTTGAAATTTGAACGCAAAAAATAGATTTGCAGTTTAAAAAATTGCAAGACATACCCTTTATTTGTTTTGTATTATTAAAGCACAACTATAATTTTATTTTTTATCTTATTATTTAATTTTTTATTTTATTTATATGAAATATAAGTTAAATATTATTTTAACGAAATATTAAAATTAAATTTTATTAAATATTTTCTCAATCAAATTTAAAATAATATCGTGATTTAATTTGTAAAAATGTAAAATATGTGGGTCGTATTAAAAGTTAGCGTGAAAGAAAATATTTTAATAATATTCTTTTGAGTTTGAGAATGAGTTTAATGGTTAAAGAAGAATTACTGCATTTTGAGTTTAAGAATAAATTTGAATTTGAAAATAAGTTTTTAAGTTCAACATAAAAAACACAGGTTGAGAATAGTAATTCGAAAATAATCTTAACTGCGATTTAAATTTTAATCCTATAGTCATATAACTGCTACATTATTTTGTAAATTATTGAAATAAACATATATATATATATAAAATATAAACTTCGTAAAATGGAATTGGCAAGACAAAAAGAAATGATTTCGTGTAGGCTGTAGCTGTATTGCACCAAATCCAAGCATCAAACCAAAGAAACTTTCACTATCAAAAAGTGAAATAATATATTTATATATATATATATACATATATAAATATTATTTATATAAATAATCAGTATCATCATAACACCGCTGTGTCCAACTAAGAGTAACGCGAAAACGATAAGCCCCACATCACAAAACCCTACCTTTCACACACCAATAAAAACCCAACTAAGAATACCAAAAACTATCACATTCTATTTTAGAAAAATAAATAAAATAAAATAAAATGCCTAAGCCCATCTTCCTCATCACTTCTCATTTCACGGCGGTCCTCCTCATTCTCCTCCTTCCACCGATCGTAGCCGCCACTTCCTCCGACGACGTGGCAGCGCTGAAAGCCCTCAAGTCATCCATCAAACCATCCTCAATCCCTCCCACCTCATGCCTCGCCACGTGGAACTTCTCGACGGACCCATGCACCGTGCCAAGAACCACACACTTCACATGTGGGCTGACCTGCGACGGCTCGACGGACAGGGTGGTTCAGATCACCCTCGACTCGCAGGGGTACGAAGGTAAATTAACGCCGCTGGTCTCCAAGCTGACCCACCTCCTCACGCTCGACCTCGGAGACAACAACTTCTACGGCGAAATCCCGCCGTCCATCTCTTCGCTGACCAGCCTGCGAAACTTAATCATGAGCGTCAATTCGTTCTCCGGCACCATCCCGCCGTCAATCACCTCCCTCACATCGCTCGAAACCCTCGATCTCTCGAGGAACTCGTTGACCGGTGTTGTGCCCAGCGACATGAGTTCGCTGGTGGGGCTGACGAGGTTGGACTTGAGCTACAACAAGCTCGCCGGTCCTATCCCGAAGCTCCCACGTAGCCTAAACGAGCTGGCCGTCAAAGCCAATTCGCTCTCCGGCGAGATCACGGCGGCTCCTTTCAACGGGCTAGCGAATTTAATGACCGTCGAGCTCAGTGAAAACGCTTTGTCCGGCACAATCCCACCTTGGTTCTTCCTCCTGCCCTCCTTACAGCAGGTCGACCTAGCGAGGAACTCGTTTACCGGCGTGGTCGTTCCGAAGCCGCCCCAGCCCAACTACGGCCAGCTCGTCGCCGTGGATCTGAGTTACAACAGTTTAGAAGGGTTTTTACCGGCTAGTTTCGGAGATTACTGGACGTTAAGGTCACTTTCGTTAAGTAACAACAGATTTCGAGGGCCAATTCCATGGCAGTACAGCAAGAAGGGTTCGCCTCTGAAGAGGCTGTACCTCGACGGGAATTTTCTCAACGGGTCGCCGCCGAGAGGACTGTTCTCCGGTGACCAGCCGGTGAGCGGTAGCCTCGGGGACAACTGCTTGAATAATTGTCCGGGATTTTCGGGGCTGTGTTCAAAGTCTCAGAAGCCTGCAAACGTTTGCAGACAGGCCTACCGTGGGAAACCCAAGAGTTGAAGTTAGTTTACTTTAGTTCGTAAGGTAAGCTGTTTTGTTGTTTTCTATTTTTTTTTATTACTTTCTAGTTTTTTTTTTTAACTTTTAAGAACTGTAAGTAAAGAGTTTATTTTATTATTATTATTTTTTTATCATCATAGTCATCATTATTTTATGCATTTTAATTTAGTTTTAAAACCATTCGTCATTGCTAGTCATTGGAAAAGGAAAATAGAACTATCAAGGTCAGGTCCAACATAAAGCTGAGTATATATAAGCACATGCAATATTTCATTCTAAAATTAATTTGCAATAGATGCTAAGCTTACATATAGGTCACACAAGTTTATTTAATCAATGTATATTGAGTGATTTCATCCTAAATTTTATTGGCAATAAACAGAGTAATTATATCAAACTTTTTATTTAATGGGATTTGAATTTGGTAGTCGTACTAGTACCAAGTTATAGGGCCGAATCAATAAATTTGAATGGACTATATTTAAATGAAAAAAAAAAGAAGAAATATAGTAGCATTAGCATATATTAGTGGACATGTCATTTTCCAATAAACATCTTTCATTCTTGCGAGATATTTGTTCAAAACTGTCTCGACCACAAAATAAATTGGACCAATACTAGTTAGATCTGCACATGTTCCTATTTTATTTCCTTTCATTTTTCACTTCCCATTTTTCTTAGTAACTATAGAAAACATTGGTCTACATCAAACAAATTAAACTAGTTAGATAATCGACTTTTATATGGTTGAAAAACATGTTTTAACTACTAGTGGCACACTTTTTGATAATATGCATGAATCTTGTTATGTTAATAAGCTGTATATTACCTATTTCATCGTAAACTAATTGAACACAAAAGTTGGCTCATAACCTTATTAATACTCTTCACTCTCATTGGTATTCAAATTAAAAAAAAAAAAAAAACTCTACTTTTTTGGTAAATACACTCTCATCCGAGGAAGAAAAACAACTCCCACAAGGGAGAAAATGCAAAAGAAAGACATCAAAATAAAGAAGAAACAAAATAAGAAAGAAAAGGAGATGATTTTCTTTCCATCTTTAAAAATGATTGATAAAGATGATGGAGAATAGGATTTTAGCTTCAGGGGCTTTTTTAAATTTTTACAGAGAAGGGCGATACCAACCATTTTCTCTATCTGCACACTATCATTAGATTGTGTTTATTTGAACAAGTTTATGTGAACTCTCAATGTGCTCCCAAATATATTAATTCGATCTTGAAAGAAAATTTCTTTACTCTTTACAAGTATCAGCTGTGTTATTACATTGTTGATTCACAACTTACACTGATGAGATAATCTCTGATAAATATTTAAATAACATTTATTAAATCACAAGTAATGAGTACCTCAATAACATGGTCCCTTATTGATCCCACCAATACACATTTTGCATAAATATCAAGAAACTTCACTTCTATTCAAATGCAGGCGTCTTCATCACTTCCATGAATGAATGGCACAAACACAATTCGAAACCCCAATCTCTTCGGCAAGGCATGGAGGTTGGTTCCTTCCATTTTCGTACCAAGTCTTTCGTTTCCTAATCAAATCTTCCAAGAAACGGTCCAACATCATCTGAGTATCGACGTGTGGCATTACTACCACATGGGCTGCATTCTTATAACATTGGAGTAGCCAATAACGAACAAACTCATTGTCCCGAGGGAGCTCGAAAACCACGGTGATACTACCTTCGTTAAGCATCGAACTGATCCCCGCGTCTCTAAGGCGCTTTTTCAGGTAACGGGCATTTTTAAGGCATGTTTCGAAATCTCGTCTTAGTCCCTTTTTACCTTTTAAGCTCATCGTGTACCACATGAACACGGGCGCATGGCCATTACGACTACCTGAGATTGTGGTGTCTAACGTGGCTATGTATTCGACATTCTTAGAAAGAATGTCCTTGTATTTTTTCCTAGTTTGTACGACGCCGCAGGGCATGGGGGAGCCGAGAAATTTATGGCCTGAGATGCTAACGCTTCCAATAGGCTTCTTGAAAGTATATCTTGACATCTATATATATTACATTGAATGTTGAGATACAAAGAAACGTTAGTAGCACAAAAATAATCATCTTATATATATACATATATTTATGTGCATTACGTTGTTGAGGAAAGGAACAACGAAGCCTAATAATGCAGCATCACAATGAATGTAGAACTTATCCTCTGAGAAGCCGCAATCTTTTAGGGTTTGTATGATGATATCAAGATTCTCAACGGCTCCTTTGAAGGTAGAACCTGCAATAGATTATCAATCAATTGCCACATACATCCCATCAGTTATTTAAATAAACCTAAATCCTTGATAATATTCTTTCATTAACCTGCAATCACATTGACGATTGCTGATCTATTCTTGTTGATAAGCAGCTTCTCTCTCAATTCACGATAATCCATCTCACCATTTGGCATGGTGGATATTGTTTCACAGTCCATTCTCGCAATCTTGAGCAGAGAATAGTGTGATTCTGCCGACGTGTACAGAATTCCGTCTGGCAGTAACTCACGCCTGCAACGATATTATCAGTAAATGACGATGATGATTGCATGTATATAGATTCATTTGCAATTTTTTATTTTTTTTTTCCAATTTATTGATTTGTATACTGATCAAGTACAGTACCCAACAAGAAGGCCATAGAGGTTTCCTTCGGTTCCACCACTTGTGACATATCCCCAGTAATCGTTCCTCTCGATTTCCCATAGTTGAGCGCACCAATCCAAAGCGTCGACCTCGAACATCTTAGTGTTAAAGACATGATGGTTCCCTTCATCGAAAGGGTCTCCAACGTTGTTGATGAGGTATTGCAGAAGCGGCGACAGAGCCGTAAGATGTCTGCAACTCTGATTTCCTGGAAAACCTAGTACAACAAAAGACAGAAAAAATGTATATATCCATGCGTGTTAAATAAGGGTTTTGTTATAATATGCAATTATGTATCAAACTATCTTCGAGCTCTCATTGTGATTTCTTAATCTGCCCTCATTGATATCTAAAGATTGATTAATACCAAGATAATTGCTGACACTTCCTTTGAGGCTCTCTTCAAAAGTTTCTACTACTTTTTTCAAGTAAAATGATCTCTCAGCAGCAGTTTCGCTTTCATCAGCTGGTTCCATAACTGGGACAACTTTTCTTTATGATCCTTTCTTAATGTCTTCGATTCGATAAGACTCACACGCATCTTGGCTTTTTGTATCCTCTGGATTGGCATCCGTGAAGCTCGACGGCCCTGAACATGATAGTGGTCGAGAACCAAGAACCTGAACATGCATGTAGGATAATATGTTATGACATGAGCAATAATAGGATGTAATATATAGATATCAATATATATATATATATATATATTATTGCAGTTACGAGTAGTATCATTTTACCTTCAGGGCATAGAGCATGTTTTCCATTGATTGCTTTGGGAGAGATTATGTAATATGCTTATATTTAGCTATGAACGACTGAAAGTATATTTTGATTTAGAGGGAGAGTTGGGCTCCATATTTATAGGTAAGCAAAAAATAATTTCTGGTGGCGTATGCTGTAGGATTTAAATTTAAATAATGACAAATATATGAATGACCTATGGTCCAGAATATCACAATTATTGCATTGATAACTTCAACTTATTAATACTGCATTTACCATTTTACATACAAACCCTTTAATGAGATTAGCATATTTTTACCTTATCATCAAATCTTATCTATGGTAGCGAAGGTGGGTTTCAAAGAATAAAATCTCAAATGTATACGCACGACCACAAAATAATCTATTCCAATAGGTCTGGCCTGCAGACACAAACGAGTAGAGTAGGGCTTGCGGATCATTAATTCTCTTACATGCGTTGCCAAATAAAACTTAGGTAGCATTATACAATTCTATGGAAAATTGAGAGCTCTATATTTCAATAAGTTTATTCTTTCCGTGTTTTGTTTTTCCTTTTTAGTTTTTTTGTTTGGTGTTTTGTTTTTTCGGTGTAGATTTCTTTCCTACGAATGTCCGATTATATCGAGAGGGCCCTCTTATAAAGTTTTCTATTTATCTATGAAGCTATTGGTTTCGGAAAAAAAATATAATAATTCAATCAGTTTCAATTTCAAGTTACTTGGAAAATCAGATCTAATATCCCAAGACATGTGCGAAGAAAATCAGGGTTTTGTTGGTATTGAGATATAGTATAGTATCATTCAAAAATTAAAAGTATTGTGAAATATTTCTTGTTTTAGTGAATTTTAAAAACTTGATTCATTAAACTTGTCGGCATTAGTTGACAAGTTTAATGAAAAATAAACTCTCTTTTATAAAATAAAAAAAAAAAAAAAGAGAAAAGGCAGCGCTTACTATGAATATGTATGGAAGAAGAAATTCGCTTATGCCTATAAATTTGCATTGCAGAAACGATGAGGATTATTATTGGTCTTCCAATTGCCTTGTACTTTATGCCTGTAATGGGCATAGCAGAAACAAAACCAAATATAAGGAAAATAAAAGAAAGATTGAGCGAAAAAAATTAGTGTGTAGGCGTAGAATGTAAAGTTTAACTTTTTATACTGAAAATTTTATTCCGTACATGTGGTTAACCCCCGATTTCAAAATTTTCCGCATAATATTTAATTGTCCAATTTATGTTATATTCGATTGGACATGTTATTTTCAACCATTGTTATAGAGTTAAACTTGAATTTTATATATCTATTTATCGTATACACTTATTTACCACTAACGTGGATCCACCACGTCATAAAATAAATTAGATATTGTATCAGTCCTTGTAGGATGACGAAAATTCAAAACGAGTTTCAATAGATGTTACCTAAAGCCCTGTTAGAATTGCTATTTCATGATTGAGCAAAAATTATGATGATCAAATTTAATATCGAAAAGTTTAACTAGAGAAATCTAATGTTTGCCAAGTGGATAACCCTCCTAGAGTTGAGTCTATTGTAGTTCCTTAGCTGTTTATTCCTCTCTAGTTTTTCAGATTTTTAAACTGTTAGTTAGAGCTTTTTTTTTTAACATTATCATCATAATCATTTTTTTTTTATTATTATTTTCAGAACCATTCATTACTAGTGAACGGAGAAGAAAAATAGAAATACAAGGTCAAATTCAGAAATTTTAAATTGCATGTACTCACCACTTATTGATCACAACATTACATATTTTTGCATAAATATCGAGAAAGTCCACTTAATTCAAATGCAAGGAAGGGTCTTCATTACTTCTATGAATGAATGACACAAGCACAGTTCAAAACCCCAATCTCTTCGGCAACGCATGGAGGTTGGTTCCTTCCATATTCATACCAAGTCTTCCGTTTTTGAATTAAATCTTCCAAGAAACGATCCAATGTCTGAGTATTGACATGCGGCATTACTACCACGTGGGCTGCATTCTTAAAACATTGGAGTTGCCAATAACGAATGAACTCATTATCTCGAGGGCGCTCGAAAACAACAATGAAACTACCTTCGTTGAGCATCGCACTAATTCCCGCACTTCGAAGGCGGTTTTTCAGGTAAAGGGCATTTTTAAGGCATGTTTCGAAATCTTGTTTCAGTCCCTTTTGACCTTTTAAGCTCATCGTGTACCACAAGAATATTGGCGCATGGCCATTACGACTACCTGAGATTGTGGTGTCTAAGGTGGCTATGTATTCGACACTTTTAGAGAGAAAGTCCGTGTATTTTTTCCTTGTCAGTACGACGCCACAGGGCATAGGGGAACCGAGAAATTTATGGCCCGATATGCTAACACGTCCAATAGGCTTCTTGAAAGTATATCTTGGCACCTGTATATAGATATATTACTGTGAATATTGAGATACAAAGAAATGTTCTATAGCACAATGGATTATCTATATATATTCATGTTTATTACGTTGTTAAGGAGAGGAACAACGAAGCCTAATAATGCAGCATCACAATGAATGTAGAACTTGTCCTCTGAGAAGCCGCAATCTTTTAGGGTTTGTATGATGATATCAAGATTGTCAACGGCTCCCTTGAAGGTAGAACCTGCGATAAATTATCAATCAGTTGTAATATCCATTCAAGTATGTAAGCCCAAGACTTATGATAAATATCATATTCTTTTCTCCCTATATCTTTAATAATATACTTTAACTAACCTGCAGTCACATTGATGATGGCTGATCTATCCTTGTTGATAAGCAGCTTTTCTCTCAATTCGCGATAATCCATCTCACCACTTGTCTTGGTCGATATCGTTTCACAGTCCATTCGGTACATTCTTGCGATCTTGAATAGAGAATAGTGGGATTCTGCAGATGTGTACATAATTCCATCCGGCAGCAACTCACGCCTGCCATGATTTTCAGTAAATAAAGATGATTGTCGTTTACTTTAGCGCTTTGTATACTGATCAAAAGTACCCAACGAGAAGGCCATAGAGGTTTCCTTCGGTTCCACCATTCGTGACATATCCCCAATAATCGTTCTTCTCGATTTCCCATAGTTGCGCACACCAATCCAAAGCGCCAACCTCGAACATCTTAGTGTTTAGGGCAAGGTTTCCTTCATTGAAAGGGTCTCCAACGTTGTTGATGTGGTACCGTAGAAGCGACGATAGAGCTGTAAGATGCGCGCAACTCTGATTCGTTGAATAACCTAGTACAACAAAAGACGACGAAAAATAAAAAAATAAAAAAACGATAGATTTATGGTTTGTCAGCTCTCCTCTCGCTTTCTTAGTCTACTCTTACTAATTTCATCAATAGATTTATAATTACCCATATAATTGACGACATTTTCTTGGAGACGCTCTTCAAAAGTTTCTACCACTTTTTTCAAATAAAACGATCTCTCAGCAGCAGTTTCACTTTCATCAGCTGGTTCCATTACAGGGAAAACTTTTCTTTCTGTTCCTCTCTTCATGTCTTCGATTCGATACGACTCGGACAGATCTTGCAGGTCTTCTATAGCCTTCGGATTAGTACTTTTATCCGCAAAACTCGATAGTTGTTGAGAACCAAGAACAACCTGCCCATGAATGTACGATATATATATATATATATATATATTATATTTATGACATCAACAACTGATGCATGAGGCACTCCAACAATTGCGTTTGGACAGTAATACGTAATATGAATATGATATAGAAATGATCAATATATATTATAGCAGTTGCGCGATATATCTTTAGTTGAGGTCGAGGACGAGTTGGGTTCCGTACGTATATATTGATGATTAAGTCACATTTTAAATTTAATTTTAATTACAATTACGGCCTGTCCCAGAAAATGTCTCATGCCAATAAGTGATGCCTAAGGTAGAAATAACATTTGTATATTGAGACAGACGACGACTTCAATTTATTAATAATACATTTATCATTAATGTGCAACCCGCTGATAACGAGATTAATATTTTATTACCTTATCTCACGGATCTTCGTAGGACAGCGGATTATAATTGATTTTCTTACTCAAATAAAACTGAGTCAACATTATATAATGTTATAGACATGTGTGCGAAGAAAAAGTAGCTAGCTAGGGTTTTGTAGACATTGAGATCGACGAAAGAAACTTAAACGTGCTGTAAATTATTATTGCTTGTTTAATTATTGTGAATTTTACAAACGTAAGAAGAGAAGTTTCATTAAACCAATGAATAGGCATTGTGTTAGGATTTGTGACCCTAAAATCCGGCGAACAAGTCTCGGATACGATCAGCAACATCATCGAATGATCACAACTCAAGAAAGAACTTGATTGGAGCTTAATCCCAGATATAATCGCCAGATTAAATATGAGCCGTCCGATCTTGTGCGCACATAATCCAAGGGACATATTATTTAAAGATACGAGTTTGAATACGAGACGTCGGATAAGGCGCTAAGATGATCAACGGACCAGATTAAAATTTTAATATCGCATTAACGATTTATAAGTTGGGGCGTGCGATGTACAACTCGAAGAACGCGCGTTACAAGCCGTCGATGCGCGGATCTGATTTTAGTTGTTATGAAAACGGAATTCGAGTTCATCTAGTCATCTTTGAGAGTTTGTAGTTTTCGTTAGAGTGAGAATTAGCGAAAAGTGTAAATTAGAGATTTGTAGAGGGTTTGGCAAAATTGTAAACTCTTCTCTTAGTTCAAATAAAATAAGCTATGTTGGTACGTGGAGGAAGCCAAAATTCGAGGTCAAACCACGTTATATCTGTGTTTTCTGTTTTGTGTTTTTCGATACGATCATCATCAAGAATGTGTTCTTGATCTGATAAATGCACACACAAAAAGAACACTTAATTAGGAATCGAGGGGGTGACCGAATTTCAACACATTGCATAAGCAATGACGATTAATGTTCTTCTTCGTACTCATGCCTGCAAATAGCCACTACGGAAACAAGCGACTTGCATCCAGAGAGGAATAACAATAATAATAGAGAGGAAAAATAAAATAGGAATTTTGTGTAGTATTCTCTTCTATTTAGAAAGGGAAGTTAGGGGCATTTTATATTGGGACATTATAACTCCTATTAATTTTTAATAGTTACATTTTTATTTTTTGCCGGTGAGTTTTACTATTTGATTGATGATTTTCCACGTAAAATTCGTGTGTAAAGTTTATCTATAGTTACTCAATAAGCTGCGTGTTATTCGATCAGACTCGTTATCAACAATTGGTATCAGAGGCATGCTTGGATATTAAATGTTATGTGGTTGTGATTAACTTGGATCCTCGAAAATCAGAAAATAGATTTACATATTATGTTTCGCCTTGTACGGTGATGTAAAATCGATGCGAGTTTCAATAATTATTCGATGCAAACTTGTCGAATTTGTTATTCATGATTGACTAGAAATTAAGACGACAAAATTTGAGATCAGAAAGTTTAATTGGAAAAAATAAAAATAAAAAATTCAGAAGCCTGTCAACAGGCTTATCGTGGAAAACCTAAGAGTTGGGTTTATTGTAGTTCACAACGTTAGAATATATAAGGCATTTTAATTTATTTTTAGAACCATTCATCAGTTGTAAACGGAGAAAAAAAGTATCAAGGTTGAAAAAAAAATAAAATAATATGAGCTTGTATTTCTTGATTTGACAGTACAAAATGAACTCATTATATAGGTAGTATATTCTAAACTAGGCGTTAACAAACATGCCTAATTACATATTGGCTTAATTCAGCTAATCATATGTATATATATATATATATATATATCATTTCCTTAATTGCGTGTTTTATGGCTTCAACTTGGCTCAGATTGGTTGGATATTATTTTTCCTTCCATCTTCAACAAAGGTCAAATCCATTTAAGTTGCATGTATTTACAAATCAATAAATTGGAATGACTTCATTTTCATATAAATATTTCAACGACGTGTCAATTTGGATATTTTTCAAAATTAGATAATTAATCAGACGATCAACATAAAGCGTGGTATAATACTAATGAAAACCCAATTAATCTATAATCAACAACGTTATGTTTGATTCTGTAACAGAAATATTTACCGAAAATTACATTGTTAACTGACTCGGGGATTAAATTATTTTGCGTAAATTACATATAATCACTTTATTGATCACAACAATATAACACATATTTTGCGTAAATATCCGAGAAACTCCACTTAATTCAAATGCAAGGGTCTTCATCAATTAATTCTAAGATGAATGGCACAAGCACAATTCAAAACCCCAATCTCTTCGGCAAGGCATGGAGGTTGGTTCCTTCCATATTCGTACCAATTTTTCCGTTTTCTAATCAAATCTTCCAAGAAACGATACAAAATATGAGTATTGACATGTGGCATTACCACCACATGTGCTGTATTCTTAAAACATTGGAGTTGCCAATAACGAATGAACTCATTGTCCCGAGGGCGCTCGAAAACAACAACGAAACTACCTTCGTTGAGCAACGCACTGATTCCCGCGCTACGAAGACGGTTTTTCAGGCGAATGGCATTTTTAAGGCATGTTTCGAAATCTTGCTTCAGTCCCTTTTGACCTTTTAAGCTCATCGTGTACCACAAGAATATTGGCGCATGGCCATTACGACTACCTGAGATTGTGGTGTCTATGTATTCGACACTTTTAGAAAGAAAGTCCGTGTATTTTTTCCTTGTTAGTACGACGCCGCAGGGCATAGGGGAACCGAGAAATTTATGGCCCGATATGCTAACACTTCCAATAGGCTTCTTCAAAGTATATCTTGGCACCTGTATATAGATATATTACTGTGAATATTGAGATACAAAGAAATGTTCTATAACACAATGGATTATCTATATATATTCATGTTTATTACCTTGTTAAGGAAAGGAAGAACGAAGCCTAATAATGCAGCATCGCAATGAATGTAGAACTTGTCTTCGGAGAAGCCGCAATGTTTTAGGGTTTGTATGATGATATCAAGATTCTCAACGGCTCCTTTGAAGGTAGAACCTGCAATAGATCGTCACTCAGTTGCAAAATCCATTCAGGTGTACATAAACAAGGCAAAAAAAAAAAAAAAAAGTACAAATAGCATTTTTTTTTTCACCCTATATCTTCATTATTATACTTTAACTAACCAGCAGTCACGTTGATGATTGCTGATCTATCCTTGTTGATAAGCAGCTTCTCTCTCAATTCTCTATAATCCATCTCACCACTTGTCATGGTCGATATCGTTTCACAGTCCATTCGGTACATTCTTGCGATCTTGAATAAAGAATAGTGGGATTCTGCAGATGTGTACATAATTCCATCCGGCAGCAACTCACGCCTGCCATGATTTTCAGTAAATAAAGATGATTGTACATTTATATGTATATACATTCATTTGTCATTTAATTCATCGATTTGTATACTAATCAAGTACCCAACGAGAAGGCCATAGAGGTTCCCTTCGGTTCCACCATTCGTGACATATCCACAGTAAACGTTCTTCTCGATTTCCCATAGTTGCGCACACCAATCCAAAGCGCCAACCTCGAACATCTTAGTGTTAAGGACATGGTTTCCTTCATTGAAAGGGTCTCCAACGTTCTTATCTACTGTGTTGTTATTGTTTTATTATTATTATCTCTTTAATTTTCAGAGTTTAGATTGCGTTTGGTATGTGGAATTCATGTGTGGAAAGCGCAATGGAAAACTAAGTTAGCGCATCAAATAATTGTATTTCGCGCTTCGACCGTTGTATCTCTACACATTTTTTTTTTTCCTTACCGAATTCCGCAAACCAAACAGGACCTTAAACTTTATTTCGATCATATTTTATCATTCTCGTATATGCATCTTAATTTATTTTTAGAACCGTTCATCAGTAGTGGACGGAGAAGAAAAATAGAAGTATCATTTAAGTTGCATGTAGTCGTATTTACAAGGGGCCGAATCAATAAATTCGGATGACTTTATTTTCATAAAAAAATATATATAGTAACATAATTATATGACATGTCAATTTGGATAATTTTCACAATATATTAGATAATTACACAGGCGATCAACATAACGTGTGGACTGTGGTATAAGCCTAAACTCCAATGAACACTATATATATATAAGAAAAAAGAACGGCAAATTCCGTCGAGGTACTTACCACATTTGTTACTACAGCCCATCGCTCGCCAGGGTAAGAAATTCCAGGGTTTCAACTGCTTAGCAATTTCCATTACTTTCACTGCTTATATATTTGTCTGTCTATAATGAATGAGTTGGAAAATTTTGGAACTTTTCGAGCAATTCACCTGCATTTTGGGGTCAGCCACGACGCATTGCGTTAACAATCTGTCAACAAAAGCATTGGAATCTCAGCAAGCATTCCCCCAACTCTCAAAGTTCCTTTTGCGAAGAAAGAAAGCGTGATTAAGAAAAAAAAAAAAAGCAAAACGATTTACCTTTGGAGTGATCCAAACAGCAAAAATGAAGAAAAAAAAATCGGATGAAGCAAAAAAGCGCAATCGTTCGAATGAAGAAAAAAAAAACCCGCTAAGGTTGCGAATAAAAATTCAAATTTGTCGACATGATTTTTTTATAAAACTTAATTGTTTTTCTCCAATGGAACTTCATCCGAAAACTTTCAAACTTTTCATCGTAATTTTTTTCGATGGCGTGTCCGTCGATTATCTTTGTGACTGGCGACTCCGTCGACATATTGGCACATTTCTTTGTAGTGATCTATCATCAACGTTATGTTTGATTCTGTACTTACGCCATTTCCAAGTATGCTTAGTTAACGAAACCAAGAAATAGACGATTGAAATAAAAACCTCAATTGCCAAGTGTTCCGAGATTTTTGTTTTCGATTTCTCGGACATATTGATATTGTACTTCAACAAGAACAAACATAAAGATGCAAACCGCGCCGCGACGACTTCAAGCTGCACGATGATATTGAGAAAACTATGAGCGTCGGAAGATGCTACATAAATGGATTCACGAAGAAGAAAATCAAAGGTCTTAAGTCTGATTAAACAATAAGTTTCTAGACACGCATACATTCCTAAGTGCAGGATTGTGTTCGGACAGTAGCTGTGGATGCTTTAAGGGTAAGCTTGAAATAGGAGGAGATATATGTACTATAATGTTTCTTAAATGACAATTTCTTCAGTCTTTACAATCATCAGCTGTCTTCATACAATCTTGACTCACAACTTACACTGAGATCATATGATAATTACTTTATATGACAGATTTATTTAATGAGCACAGCAACATATAGTCACTTATTGATCACAAGGAATACACACACTTTGCACAAATATATCGTGAGATTCAACTTAGTTCATCAATTCTGGGAATGAATGTCACAAGCACAGTTCAAAACCTCAATCTCTTCGGCAAGGCATGGAGGTTGATTTCTACCATATTCGTACCAAGTCTTCCGTTTTCTAATCAAATCTTCCAAGAAACGATCCAACATCTGAGTATTGACATGTGGCATTACCACCACATGTGCTGTATTCTTAAAATATTGGAGTTGCCAATAACGAATAAACTCATTGTCCCGAGGGCGCTCGAAAACAACAATGAAACTACCATCGTTGAGCATCGCACTGATTCCGGCGCTTTGAAGACGGTTTTTCAGGTAACTGGCATTTTTAAGGCATGCTTCGACGTCTTGCTTTAGTCCCTTTTGACCTTTTAAGCTCATCGTGTACCACAAGAAAATTGGCGCATGGCCATTACGACTGCCTGAGATTGTGGTGTCTAAGGTGGCTATGTATTCGACATTTTTAGAAAGAATGTCCTTGTATTTTTTCCTAGTTAGTACAACGCCGCAGGGCATAGGGGAGCCGAGAAATTTATGGCCTGAGATGCTAACACTTCCAATAGGCTTCTTGAAAGTATATCTTGGCACCTGTATATAGATATATTACGGTGAATATTGAGTTATAAAGAAACTTTAATAGCACAAAGGATGATTTATACACATTCATGTATATTACGTTGTTAAGGAAAGGAACAACGAAGCCTAATAACGCAGCATCACAATGAATGTAGAACTTGTCCTCTGAGAAGCCGCAATCTTTTAGGGTTTGTAAGATGATATCAAGATTCTCAACGGCTCCTTTGAAGGTAGAACCTGCAATAGATTATTAATATCAGTTGCGACATAAAAAAAGTTTTACAGATAATCTTTAAAAATATACTTGATCAACCTGCAATCACATTGATGATTGCTGTTCTATCCTTGTTGATGAGCAGCTTTTCTGTCAATTCGCGATAGTCCATCTCACCGCTAGGCATGGTGGATATCGTTTCACAGTCCATTCGGTACATTCTCGCTATCTTGAACAAAGAATAGTGTGATTCTGCAGATGTGTACAGAATACCTTCTGGCAGTAACTCACGCCTGCCACGATTATCAGTAAATAAAGATGATTGTACATATATGCATTGGGTAATTTCTATTTATTTCGTCGCTTAGTTTGGAGCTTAGTATACTGATCAAAAGTACCCAACGAGAAGGCCATAGAGGTTTCCTTCTGTGCCACCATTCGTGACATATCCCCAGTAATCGTTCTTGTCGATTCCCCATTGTTGAGCACACCAATCCAACGCACCAACCTCGAACATCTTAGTGTTTAGGACATGGTTTCCTTCATTGAAAGGGTCTCCAACGTTGTTGATGTGGTACTGGAGAAGCGGCGACAGTGCTGTAAGATGTGTGCAACTCTGATTCGCTGGATAACCTAAGTACAACGACAAAAGACCAGACAAAGATTACATATCCATGTGTATTACTTAATGGTTTGGTTCTGTAATACAACTATGCATCAATAAAAATATCCGAGGGCTCTCCTCGGGCTTTGTTAGTCAGTTCACATTGATTTCAAACAATAGATTTATTGTTACCAAGATAATTGCCGACACTTTCTTTGAGACGCCCTTCGAAAGTTTCCACCACTTTCTTCAAGTAAAATGATCTCTCCGCAGCAGTTTCAGTTTCATCAGCTGGTTCCATAACTGGGAAAACTTTCCTTTCCGACCCTTTCTTCATGTCTTCGATTTGATAAGATTCAGACACATCTTGGTCCTTCGTCGCCTTTGAATTGTTATCCACAAAATTCGATGGCCCTGAACCTGATAGTGGTTGAGAACCAAGAACCTAGACATCCATGCATGATGATATATGTGATATTAGCCACTGATGATGCCTGAGGCACCGTTAAAATAAACGTCCTTCTTACCCACACACATATCTAATATATAATGTAATTACTAGTAGTATCTCTTTACCTTCAGGCCGGCATAGAGCATGTTTTCCATTGATTGCTTTGGGAGAGATAAAGTAATGAATACGCTTATGTTTAGCTCTGAAACTACCACTGAAACTATATTGAGTTCGAGGGCGAATCGAGCTCCATATTTATAGAGATAAGCAAAAAAGAAGTATTTCTGGCATTGTATGTTGTCTTGTTAGGCAATTGGGTCGTCGGGTTTAAATTTCATTACAAATATAGACCTGTGGTACAGAATGGCACTGGCCAGTATATGCGTAGGTAGAAATATCCTTACACTGATAGAACATCAACTTATTAATAAATTCATTAACGAGCAAACCCTTAATTAGATTAATATTTTTCACCTTATCTCAGAGACCATTTCTAGCAATATGCAATGAAACTTAAATATGCTGTAATAAGTGGAGTGGTCCCGGATACGGATGCACACTGAGTTAAAATTAAAAACGTAAATGTTGAAACAACGCTCGGGATCATAAAACTTTTGCACAGCGGAAAAAATAAACTCAGCAGTAAAAACGACACGGACTCGAGATGTAAAAATACGCACAAGTTATACAACTTGCTACGTGCCTTTATGGCAAAATTCCACTACTTGAATGGATTACAAAAATACGAACTATCAACGATAGTAAAACTAGCCTAGAAAAAAATCACCCGACTCTTCTAATCTTCACACTACGTAAAGGTAAAACACTAGGCAAAAACAGTAAAATATGGTGAGCGCTCTCTCGATGTTTTTCTTCTCGTTCGCGCGTCTATATTTTTCTCGAGAGTCGTTCTTTCTTTGAGATCGGAGTCCTCTATTTATAGTTGCTCCGATATCTTGTCCACTAAGTCATCCAAGATCTTCATATCTTCTCTGCTGATCTTCATATCTTCTATTTTTAGCAATTGCTTGACTCAATCTCCCATGATCTTCATATCTTCTATTTTTTGGTAAATGCTTGACTCATTCTCTCATGATCTTCATATCTTCTATTTTTAGTAAATGCAATCCATTTTCTTTGAACAATTCCAGCTCGAAAATTACTTTCTGCACGTACTAAAATAAAGACACAATAATAGGATAAACGGTTTTTGGGTATGAAAGACAAAATCAAAGATGATCCGCGTCTGAGTCAATGTTGACTCAGGTGTCAATCAACATTTTGACTTAGGTGTCAATCAACATTAACAATAAGCAAAAAGGAATATAAGTATATGAGAAGTACATGTCGATAGATCCGAAAATAGAATAGGGAAAGCACAGCACATCGCTACATACCAATCATAGTATATTGGAGGAGACAAAGAAGAGGTGAGTGTCCACATTATTGCCAAATTATTATTATCTCTTTGCCGAATTAAAATTAATATAACAAATGCAAACATTGTGGTGCTGTCAACCAAAGTTAGCAGATGACGATGTTGAACAGATCAATATAGCTTCCATTGATGACTTACTCTCGCAATTAATTTCCCGACCCCCGCCCATATGTTTTTACTGCAAATAAGTCGACGCGCAACTCCTAGGTTTGTCCGAAGTTAAACCATCCAAGTCGAAAGCCTTATTACAAATGTGCTCGTTTTTTTTCTGGAGAAAAAATCCATCGTCAGGCAGCTTGATATAAACCGTTTCGATCGACCCATTGCACCATACACATATGTGTTTCGCAACGATCTTCTAATTCGAAACAACCATTAAAGCATTTATGGCCATGAGAGCAACTCCAAATAAATATCTTCCTTCCATATGTACGAACTAATTTAAAAACCCTTTTCTCACCCAACCGATGGAGTTCAGAAAAACAACAAGTCCTTTGACTAGAAACACAAAAACGTTATCTTTTACGAATGTCATGAATGATTAAGGAAAAGACACCACTTTATATTTACTTTACTAGAATAGTGATATAATGTGTTTTTTCGTCGGTAAATACCATGCATGGCTATGGAGTAATCAGAGTTTCAGATGCTTTATTTTTTGTATTAAGTTAAAATATGATGACAACCATAGTACATAAATAAACGAACACATCATCAACATAGTCAATATTGAAATAACAAAGATATTGGGCGAGAGACAAACAGATTTATGTCCACGTTGTTCTCAATTATTATCTCATTAAAATCTTTAATTTATAGGAGAGAAATCAAGGGTTTATAGTTGTTCTCAAATACTTCTTGGCCTAATTATCATAATATCGCGCCGATGACGAAAATAGATTTATACCAAACCAACTATCCTTTTCATTGATTATATTCCTTAAAAAAACTGATTAGGAAAATGGCAAGTGTTTGGATTCTTGTCCCTTTCTTCCCACCAAATATATAATATATTAATCAAGCAATCCCAACGACGTAAGCCATCCCATCCATCAGAGAATTAAGGGCATGATCTCAAAAGGAGAAGAAACAATCTTCTTTATCGATTGATTGAATGAATGAATGATGATGATGATTAAAATTAAATCTTCTTGAATAATAGTTATTGCAATGCTTGGAATCAAATTGGCTCCATAATGACGTGAAAACATTATATGGACTCTCCATAATCTCATGTTGAACTAATATGGGCTCTCAAGAAAGTTGTGAATTATTATTTTAATGTATATTGATTTAATTGCAAAACAAATGAAACCATTTTTCCCAATTAGAAGTTATCAAATACGACCTAAAACGTTACAAAAATAGTACGCTATGCCCCTCCAAAGGGAGTTGACTTTGGACAAGATAACTGTGGCAATAACTGGACAAACTGTAAAGAAGCTACGATTCTCTTCAAACCAAAGCCACAGGGAAACATTAACTGAACTTGATGAAAGTGCCATTGCTTACTTTAGAGTTAAGTGATGCCTAAGCCAATTGTGAAGCAACAAACCCTAAACACAGAGATATCATGAGAGAGAGAGAGAGAGAGAGAGGGTTTGACTTCAAAAAAGATGTAAGAGATAGAGTATGAATGATCAAAGAAAGTCAGCTTCTTTACTCAATTCATTAACAATTCAAAAATGGTCCGATAAAGCAGCGAAACTCAGACCTTATTCTCCTATAAATATAATAGCATCGTTCAACACTTCCATCAACATCACAACAACAAGCACTTTTGCATAACACAAAGAAATCTCAGTTGATTTAGCTACTCCTTTAAGCTTGTCGAAGTAGATCAATGGCGGGCCCATTGATGAAGAACGCTCTATGGGCTCTGCTTTTGGTTCTCGTAGCAGCAGCATTAGTCGAAGCCAACTCGAACAGACGATTACTAGCTTCCAAAGCAAATTCTCCTCCTACTCCGTATTATGCATCCTCTAGTCCTACTACCACTCCACCACCACCGCCGCCTTCTCCGCCACCAGCCATGACTCCTCCGTCTCCCACGCAGTACTACCAATCGCCATCACCGCCCACTTCAACCCAGACCCCGCCGGCACAGCCTCAAACTCCTCCCAGCAATGGTGGTGATAAAGGGAAACCTCAACCTCCCAACAATGGTGGAAGCAGTTGGCCTTCACCTCCCAACAATGGCGGAGGCAATGATAAAGAAAAACCCGGACCACCTAACCAAGGTGGTAATGACAACAACCAAGGTAACGAAGACAATCAAGGCAATCAAGGTAATGACAACAACAAGGGTAACGGAGATAATCAAGGGAATCAAGGTGGAGACAAAAACAAGGGTAACGGAGATAATCAAGGGAATCAAGGTGAGGACAAAAACAAAGGCAACGGAGATAATCAAGGGAATCAAGGTGGTGACAAAAACAAAGGTAATGAAGGTGGTGGTCAGGGTGATCATGGTAAACCGAACAACGGCGGTGGTTCATCTCCTCCAACTCCATATTATCCACCCCCGACTCCATCAACACCGACTGGAACATCTCCACCACCACCACCACCACCACAGTATTCTCCTCCGCCTGTTCCAGTCACACCATCCCCACCACAACAATCTCCACCAAGTACTCCACCTGCATTGTCTCCACCGCAACAATCTCCTCCTATTACCCCACCAACACCATCTCCTCCTAGCACTACACCGCCACCAACAGAAAAATCTCCTCCTAGTACAACACCACCTACACCATCTCCACCACAACAATCGACTCCTCCCCCATCTCCATCAAGTACTCCACCTTCATTGTCTCCACCGCAACTATCTCCTCCTATTACCCCACCAACACCATCTACACCTGAACTATCTCCTCCTAGCACTACACCACCACCACCAAAACAATCTCCTCCTAGTACAACACCACCTACACCATCTCCACCACAACAATCGACTCCTCCCCCATCTCCATCAAGTACTCCACCTTCATTGTCTCCACCGCAACTATCTCCTCCTATTACCCCACCAACACCATCTACACCTGAACTATCTCCTCCTAGCACTACACCACCACCACCAAAACAATCTCCTCCTAGTACAACACCACCTACACCATCTCCACCACAACAATCGACTCCTCCCCCATCTCCAACAAGTACCCCGCCTTCATTGTCTCCACCGCAACTATCTCCTCCAAGTACCCCACCAACACCATCTACACCTGAACAATCACCTCCTAGCACTACACCGCCGTCACCAAAACAATCTCCTCCTAGTACAACACCACCAACACCATCTCCACCACAGAAATCCACTCCTAGTCCCCCGTCTCCTAGTGGTGGTAATTCACCATCCCCGGTGTACACGCCCCCACCATCAAATAATGCAGAGGATGAAGCAGGAGCTCGAAGAATGAGATGCAAAAACAGAGACTTTCCCATGTGCTATGGTACTGCACATGTGTGCCCAAGCTCTTGCCCCCACTCGTGCATGGTGGACTGCAATTCTTGCAAACCAGTATGCAGTAAGTCCCATCAAGTACTGACATTTAATCTTAGAAGGGAGTAAATCATAAGAGAATCGACAATTTCATGTCCACCATAACAAATCCTATCATAATTGCAATCCCATTAACACAACTAGTTCCTTTCCTTACATCTTTGCTATGCAGATTGCGACATGCCAGGAGCAGTATGCCAAGATCCTCGCTTCATTGGAGGCGATGGAATTACTTTCTACTTCCATGGTAAAAAGGATCAAGACTTCTGCCTCGTCACTGACCAGAACCTTCACATTAACGCCCACTTCATTGGCAAGAGGACCGAGAAAATGAAGCGTGACTTCACATGGGTCCAATCGATTGCTGTTCTATTTGATGACCACCAAATTTATGTTGGCGCCAAGAAAACTGCCACGTGGAATAATGCAGTCGACCGGCTTGCGCTCTCCGTCGATGGAGAAGATATTTCCCTTCAAGCCACCGAAGGCTCCACGTGGCAGTCATCTGACAAAAAGGTAAACAATTATAGGATTTTGTTGCAAAAATATACAAAAAGATAGAACCTTGAAATTCGAATGAATGGGCCAATCACACACAGCTATTAGATACCATAAACATCACTAATTGGGGGAAAAGCAAAACATAATCTATATGGTTTTCACAATTGCATACACTATACACCCACGGCTAACAGTTCAAGAATTAACGAAAATGCGTCACTAAATCGTTATCTCTTTTCCCTTACTTGCATCCGCAGTTTCCGTCCACGATTACAAGAGACGGCGACACGAACAGTGTGGTCATCGAAATCGACGGGCTCGTCAGGATCTCGGCTAAGGTTGTTCCCATCACCCAACACGAATCAAAAGTACACAACTACGGTATCACCAGCGACGACTGCTTCGCCCACCTTGAACTGGGCTTCAAATTCTTCGCCTTGAGCGGCAGAGTGAACGGTGTCTTGGGGCAGACCTACAAGGATGGATACGTCAGCAGGGTCAAAATTGGCGCGCCAATGCCGGTCCTTGGAGGCGAACGTGAATTCGCTGTTTCGAATCTGTTCTCGACTGACTGCGCCGCTTCACAGTTCCGCCGTCGCGGTGAAGTTTCCGCCTCGGTTTTGGAGCTGCCGAGCATCAAGTGTGGGAGTGGAATCGACGGGCGTGGAGTTGTGTGCAAGAGATAAAAATGCTGCCTCGTCGTCGTCTTTATAAGTTCGTTCCACAATAATCTAAGATCCTAAAATAATATAAATAATTCTAATAATAATATAAATAATAATTTATCTCCAATGTGAAATTGTGATTGTTATTTGTTACTGTTGAGAAGAGAAATATAATGGAAATAAATGGATAATTTTGATAAGAGTGATCGGTATCTAAAAGAATTAAACAAAAGGGATTGAGTATTAAATTGACGAAAATACCCTCTTAAAAAAAAGAAGGACCGTCGTTGATTATTAATTAAGAAGAAGATTAAAAAAAACAATGCCGAAAAGTTAAAAAAAGAAGGACCCTCGAGTTAGACTTGCGTTAAAGAAGGTAAAAAACAATTCGATAACGCGAAAGTAAAAAAAGAAAGTAAAAAAAAAAGAGAGAAAAATTACAACGCCGAAAACGCCGAAAAAATCGACAATGCCGAGGCCAAGAAGAAAGATCGCCGTGACTCCGAGCCGAACCCACGTTGAAGAAGTCATCGACGACGAAAAATACACGGTAAAATTCCTATTTTGTCGGTTTAGTGTAGGTTTTTGATTTGATGTTAGATATGGGGGTTATGGGTGATGGGTATAAGTTATTTAGGTTGGATTCTCCTCTTCGTCGTTGATTTCGGCCGGAAATTCGTTTGGGTTCGCCGGAGTCGGCGATTTGAAATTTTGAAAATCGTCTGTAATCGCGTTAACGATCGAGTTTTAACTCGATCATTAACTCGATAGGTTCCTCGAGTGAACTCGAAGTTAACTCGAGGACTCCATCGAGTTAAATATTAATTCGATATGAACCTCGATACATAACTCGACATTAACTAGATTTTGTCAGTAACATTTAACTCGATTTAGCTCGATCGATGTTTACTCGAGGAAGCAATCGAGTTAAAGATTAACTCGATTTGTAACTCGATTTCATATTTAACTCGATTTCATACTTAGTCGAGTTCATATTTAACTCGAATTAGTTCGAAATCGAACTCGATTAACTCAAACTTTTTTTTTTTTTTGCATTTCAGGTATATTTTCCGACCAAGCTTCCGCCGGAAAATAGATTTCCGTGCATTGTATGCCTGGAGTCGCACTACAATGCCGCATCGAACCGCATCCTGGAATTTCTGAACGAGGCGGAAATGGGCGTGATGGTGCGAGACACGCAGTTTGGCAACCTCATCACGGCTGCCACCGAATACTGCAACTCCAATCAGATACTGTGGTATCTGATGAGTCGCCAGGTTGAATATTGGCCCGGAGCGGACGAGTTATGGATGGTGGTTCGCGAGAGGCCGCTCCGATTTTCTCTAACGGAGTACTGCCTCATTACCGGCCTCCACTGCGACTCCATCAGCACTCATTCGATACCGAATTCGTTTGAGTTTTTACGGACAAACTTCAATAGTAAGATTTCGAACTATTCTTAATATACGAACTAATGATTTTCTCTTTTGCTAATCTTCGAATCAAATTAATATTTATAGATAGGGCGTCGATTTACCTACACGATCTGGAGGCGAAGATGGCCGAGATGGGAGATGCCCAGGGGTCCGAGGTAAACCCCGAGAAGCTAAGGGTGGCGGCTCTCTACTTTGTGTGTAGTGTGCTCGGACCCCGTAGGAAGAAGAAAGAGATCATCGTGAGCAGGGAATGGGTGAAGCTGGCCTCGGATTTCGAGGCATTCAATAAGTATCCCTGGGGTAGGGTGGCGTACGAGGAGGCCGTGTACGGGCTGAACAAGGACCTGAACGAGAAGTATAGGTCCAAGGTTTCCTCGGGACGGGCGGCGGCCACCTACGACATTAGCGGATTCGTTCAACCGCTCCAAGTAAGTAATATTTTTTTTAAGTGATCTCACGTTTATTTGTATAATTATAATATTAATTACACGATGTATTTTTTAGATTCTTGCCTACGAATGTTGGCCGGCTATCGGAGACCTTTTTGCTTTCCATAAAGACCGGGAGGGTCTTTCCATGCCACGGATGTGCCACTGGAATACAAAATTCAGTGGTAGAAGCATGTCTCCGTCGCTAGAGATGGTGGAGAACGCGTTCGACGCTGCGCCGATGGATGTAAGTGAATCTTTATAAAATTTTAAAATATTTACTTATAAGTATAGTTTAAATAATAACAATGACACAACGCACAGAATGTGCGCTGTTGGCTTACCCCATCCGACGAGGAAGTCGGATCGTCGCATTTTGCGACGATTTCTGATTTGGAGGGGAACGCGGAAGATGCCGTTGCAGTCAGAATCTCGGAGCATCTCCGCGAGAATCGGCAAGTGTTCTGCAGTCAAGAACACTTGCAGCCACAGCCGGAGCCGGAGACGGAATCGCGGGAGTGTCATGACGACTTGGCGATCGATGACGACATCCCTCCCCGGTCGGAGACGGACGTCCCACAGCAATCGGCGCCACACGTCCCCCAGTCATCGGCACCGCACGTCCCCCCGTCATCGGAGCCGCACGTCCCACGACCATCATTGATTGACGCCCGATTTACGGCGATTGAGGCCAGCATCATGGCGATGTCTGCGGCGGTTACGACGATTGATGCTCGGCTTACAGGCTTGGAGGGCGTATGCGGCCTGATATTAGCGGAGGTGAAGGCGATTAGGGGGGGAAGAGGCGGAGACGGCGACTGGAGACGAGGTACGTATAGCTTTTCTTAATATATTCATGAAATTTTATTTTTTAATATTATATGTTATATTGCAGATGACGGAGGATACGGCGGGAATGACGACGATGCCGGAGATGGCGAGGGCCGCGGAGATGCCATGGATGTGGAGGTCGAGAGGGAGGTGAGGGCCGTGGAGGAGAGGGTCGGGGCCGTGGAGGAGAGGGGCTGAGGAGGAGGCGAGGAGGGCCGTAGAGGGAGAGGGCTGAGGAGGAGGCGAGGAGGGCGTGGAGGAGAGGGCTGAGGAGGAGGCGAGGAGGGCCGTAGAGAGGGCTGAGGAGGAGGCGAGGAGGGCCGTGGAGGAGAGGGCCGAGGCCAAGAAGAAGGCCGAGGAGGAGAGGGCTGAGGAGGAGGCGATGAGGGCCGTAGAGAGGGCTGAGGAGGAGGCGAGGAGGGCCGTGGAGGAGAGGGCCGAGGCCAAGAAGAAGGCCGAGGCCGAGAGAAGGAAGAATGCCGCGGCGAGAAGAGAGAAGAAGATGAAGGCCGCGGCGGAGAAGAAGAAGAAGGCCGCGGCGGAGAAGAAGAAGGCCGAGGAGGATGAAGTGAGGGCCCAGACGGCGAAGGAGTCGGCGCCGCCCCCCGATACTACGTCCACATCTACGGGGCCGGGTGGTAAGTTCATTTTTTAGTTACTATTTTAATTTATAGGTAGATAGTAATTGATAATGTATACATCGCAGCCACATCCCCGAGCAGTCCCCCACGTGAGAGGAAGCGATCCCGTCTGTTGAGGTCGCCGTTCACGGCTTTGCCAGAGTCGACCTCAGTTGTGAAGCCCCCCGTGATGCACATCCGAAATAATATCGAGATGACGGTGCGATGGGGTTGGGGTCGCGTGGAACCGTACTTGAAGGTGCTCGAGGCGGATGTTAAGGAGAGGGCTGCAAAGGTGCGAGGTCATGACGGCCATTTCTGGTATGACCTGACTAAGGTTGGAGCGTGGCTTACTACTGAGGTATGTCATCGAGTTTATTTCGTAGTAAATATAATTCGTGCGACTCATTTTTATTTTATGCAGCATGTGGACGAGGCATTCATGGGGTTCATGAAGATGCAGGATAGATATAACCTGCCCGTCAAGGACATATGCTTCATCCCGACGACGTTCACGCAATTACTCAGATTTGCTCGTCTGGATGGGGCCCCGCCGTTCATCCTCGATCATTTCCGCGATTTTCCACCGGCGCATTCAGTGGTTGGCCGTCCATCCATTGGAAAGACGCGGAGCTCATCCTCGTGCCTCTGTGTTTCAACAGCCATTGGGTACTAGTAGAGATTCGTCCGAGGTTCGTCTTTAGGTATAAATTTTTTTACTAACAAATGATTACTTTTTAATTATTTTGTTATCGTTTCAGCTTGGGGAAATTGCGGATCTTTGACTCGAACTGGTCATGCGACTCCGATATGCGCTTTATCAACATAGAAATTGCATCAATAAAGAAGTGGTATCGGAGTTGCTCCTGGACTTGAAGATAACTTCCAGTTTAGTAGACCTGGAAGTTATTAGAGCGGCAATGCCTCAGCAGAAGCAAAGGTATGTTTACGTATGTTTTTCATTTTTTAACGTTGGGCAATTATGTGATTTTTTTCAACTGACAGTGTTTCGTTTTTTTGTTTTTTCAGCGGTGAATGTGGAGCCTATATGCTGAGGGTGGCCGTTGCCTTGATGTTCGACCAGAGCGATAGTTTACAGTCGCTCGACGACGGTCAGATTTTAGAATTTAGAAAATATTTAGCTGTGCGTTTTACGACGATAACTGGCAATGGGACAAAATTATTGAAAATAAAAATTAATTTTTTTAGCTGTTCTTTTGATTTTCTATTTGTGATTTTGTACATTGTGTTTTATATATGATGGGATAGAACATACTGTCTTGAGTTCTGGTCTGTTTTTATGTATGAGGTTCTGGTCTATTTAGAACATACTGTTCTGTTTTATGAGGTTCTGTTCTGTTTATATTGTTCTGTTCTGTTCTGGCTCTAATCGAATTAAAGTCGAGTTACTATCGAATAACATAATAAATCGAATAATATAATTCGATTATATTCGATACTTAATTCGACAAATTTCTGGAATAAAAAGTGAATCTCTCTCTCAAATAATTTCTGAAAATCGAATAAAAATTGTTCTCTCTCTCTCAAATAATTTCCTCTGCAACTCAAACGCAATTCCGAACGTCAATCGACAATGGCAATCAACGCGAGACCCAAAAAAGTGAAGGTATTTGTTCTAACCCTAATTTAATGCGGACCCGTGGTTGCAAGCATAGGACCCATGCTTGCAAGTATAGGACCCACGCTTGCAAGTATAGGACCCGTGGTTGGTCGCCGAGGACCCACGCTTGCAAGCATCGTACCCGTGCTTGGTAGCGCATGTAGGTTGTGAAGGCATCGGACCCGTGCTTGCAAGCATCGGACCCGTGCTTGCAAGCATAGGACCCGTGCTTGCAAGCATAGGACCCGTGCTTGCAAGCGTCGGACCCGTGCTTGCAAGCGTCGTACCCGTGCTTGCAAGCGTCGGACCCGTGCTTGCAAGCCCCTGCTTTCAAGCGTCGGACCCGTGCTTCAAAGCATCGGACCCGTGCTTGCAAGCGTCGGACCCGTGCTTCAAAGCATCGTACCCGTGCTTGCAAGCGTCGGACCCGTGCTTGCAAGCATCGGACCCCTGCTTGCAAGCGTCGGACCCGTGCTTCAAAGCATCGTACCCGTGCTTGTAAGCGTCGGACCCGTGCTTGCAAGCGTCGGACCCGTGCTTCAAAGCATCGGACCCGTGCTTGCAAGCATCGGACCCATGTATATTATCATGGGTCCCGCGCATAAGATGATGAGGTTCTCGCGCGGGTCCGATGAGTATAAGCACGGGTCCGCTGTATAATAGCACGGGTCTTCTGATCTTATAAGCAGGGGTCCCATGCTCAGCTGTGCATAAGGGTTTTATATTTTCAATATTCATACCCTGTAATTTGCTAAATTATGTTATAATTACGTATAAATTAGGTTGTGATGAAGAAGCAATTGAGAGGCGATGAAGGTTATGATTGCCGTGTTACGCTGACCTCGCTATACCCCGGGGCCAGCGAGTTGATAAGAAGGTGTATGAACCAGCAAGAGTGGGAGACATATAGGGCCGGGAGTGCGTTCGGCCGACTCGTTAGTGCCGCCGTGGATTTCAATCTCTCGGCCCAGTTGCTGTGGTACCTCATCCAGAGGCAGACGACGTTGCACAACCGCGACGAGCTTTGGATGATTGTTGGCAACAAACCACTCCGATTTTCAAAATCGGAGTATTGCCTAATCACCGGGCTGAAGTTCGCAGCTGAGCTACCGCAAGTGTACCCCGATGCAGCGTTCGCCGAAAGACATTTTCCCGGCATGTCCACAGTCCGCATGTCGCACGTGAAGCATCGGTTGGAGGAGTTGGCTGGCGACGAGGAACGAGTGGAAACGGACAAGTTGAAGTTGGCAGACGTCTACTTCGCCACCGCGGTGTTGCTGCCTCGAAAGACATTTTCCCGGCATGTCCACAGTCCGCATGTCGCACGTGAAGCATCGGTTGGAGGAGTTGGCTGGCGACGAGGAACGAGTGGAAACGGACAAGTTGAAGTTGGCAGACGTCTACTTCGCCACCGCGGTGTTGCCTCGACTCTCAAAGAAGGATACCATCGTCAGTTCCTGGGTCCTTCAGCTTGTCGAAGACGAGATGGCTTTCTCCCAATTTCCGTGGGGCAGCGTGGCTTTCAAGGAGGTCATACGGGCCGTACAACAAAACCTACGGGAGAGGAATGACGGGGCGAACGCAAAAAGCAGTTGGCTGATCAGTGGGTTCGTACAGCCACTTCAGGTGAGTTCTACCTGAGCTTTGACATATTATTGATGTAATTTATAAATAATTGCTAATATTATTTTCGTTATTTGTCTTCAGATACTAGCATACGAGTGCATACCGGGCGTTGCACGTGAGTTTGCGGGGCGTAGAGAAGAAGATTTTACGCCACGCATGTTGAGGTGGGTGACGAATGATTGGAGTCGAAAGGGATGCCCGAAGCTGGAGGCGGTCGTAGCTGCCGCCCACGGGTCCCCTGTACTAGGGTTGTTAGTGCCGTCAGCGGACGAGTTGGAGGCCATGTACTTTCGGGACAGCGTCTTTGATGTTGGGGCGGCGCACGAAGTGTTCGACCGTGTGACGGGCCTACTCGAGCAGGGAGTGGATGTTAGCTGTTCCCGTCGTCGGGCGGAAGGAGATCGCAACGAGCGCGTTGCGATCCAACAGATCGCCCAGATCCCGAAGTCCCCGAACCTCCACCGGAGGGACCATCACATGGATATGGCTTTGCGTCGGAGGCACGCTTCGAAGAGTTTTCTTGTCGTGTGGAGCAGCGATTCGACGAACTTGGGACCGCCCTCTCGCAGTTCCGAAACGAAGAGGCTCAACGGTGGGAGACGAACGACACTCGTTGGAGCCTCATGCAATCGTGGGGCGATAGCATCAGAGGGTTGGGGGACTCGTTTCAGGATCTACGGAACGACCTGGCGAGTAGATTTTTTGGTGGATCGCGCACTCCGCCTGCCGAGCCGGCTCATTGTAAGTTTGTATAAATTTTTTTAATTAGTTCTGTAGATTACTTATTAATTTAGTAATCACGATCCGAGTCGGCTTACTGTGAAAAAATTATTATATACTTATTGCGTGCATTTCTTGTATAGATTACGACGATAGATGGACCAACGCCACGAGGTCGTACGAGGGTCCGAGGGGGGACACATGGGACGGTCACAGTCCGTCTGAGTGGGAGCATCCCCGTTGGGCCGATTTCGTCCAATCGGAATGGACCGCCGAAGAGGCAGATCGAGAGGGAGAGGTGGACCCATCGTCGTGGAGGGGCGGGTACGATTTCGAGGCTCAGGAGGTCGAGCCTCAGGTCGAGCCTCATGAGGTCGAGCCTCAGGAGTACGAGGCTGAGGAGGTCGAGCCTGAGGAGGTCGAGGCTCACACCGAGGCTTCGATTTCTGACCGAGCGGCCGACAAAGGAAAAGGCGTGTTGAAGGATAGTACCCCTGAGCGGCGAAGAAGCCATCGAAGTACCAGATGTCGCAGTTCACAGATTTCCCACCGACGACTGAAGTCCGCCCTCCAACACTTTCGATGTTCGAGCGGCACGTCCAAGTGAAGATCGTTAAATTCTGGCCCACTGTCGAAGCTCAGCTGCTAGGTTTGATATCGGTCCACGGTACGGAAGTCGAGGGCCGGCTCCAAAAACACGACCCGCGGTGGCTACTAAACTTGGCGACTGAGGGTATGCCGCTCGATGACATGGTACGTATGAATTTACTAAATTCGTTTGCGCTTACTTGAATATTGTCGATAATGTTCTATATTTGAATATTGCAGCACGTCGATGAATCCATATATGGGATCCTCGCAATGCAGAGAACTAGCACGGCGTGCACGAGGAGCGTGGCGTACATGCCCCACATGTTTAAGACCCGAGTCGATGCGGAAGGGGTAAGTATCAAAGGGACGGCGCCCGAAAGGGCTCAAGCAATGGCTCAAGTACGCTAAGGGAGAAGATGACCTTTGGATGAACACGCCGTGGGACATAGCGTCCTACATCGCCATCCCGGTCCGTACCCGAAGCCATTGGGTGCTGTTGGTCATTGATACGAAAAAGCGGATATTCACCGTTTACGACTCCGACCCAGCTAATGACGGGGACATGCGCTACGTGAACCGTGAGTTCAATAGCCTGTCGATCGTGGTCCCGGCGATTTTCAAGGCGTTGAAGCTAACAACTCGGGTGTTCAAGGGCAAGAGTTGGCCATCTGAGTGGTGTCGCGACTTCAGAAGACAAGGGCACCCGTAAGTTTTAATGATTGTTGCGTTTTATTTGTGCTTCGTATTTTAATGATTGCTACGTTTTATTTGTCGTTTAGTGGAGACCACGGTGTGGCAATGTTGCGGGCGGCGATATCGCTTATGGTGCCGAAGGACGACGTCTCCTGCCTGACGGCTGCTCGATTGGCGGATTTTCGAAAATATCTCGCCATTTCTATTTCAGAAACGATTGGGACAGTTTTTAGTTCAATCTCTCTGTGTTGAAATTTAATTTTATGTGTTGGATTTTAATATTAGGTGCTGAAATTTATTTTTCTCTGCTGAATTTTAATTTTCTGTGTCTTCTGTGTTGAGTATTAAGTTTACTGTGTTGGATATTAACTTTATGTGATTGTATATTAATTTGACATGACGGCTTGACACCTATCATACCCACCGTAAAAATCAAAACGACAATAATTGGTCAATAATTGAGAATGGGTTGACTGTGTGTGCGGCGCATCCTTGGTCCCCTGGATGTGCCACGCACGTTCATGGTCGGGTCCTATGAATTTAAGTTCAGGACCCCTGCTCATAACGCGCGGGTCCCCTGTGTATATGCGCGGGACCATGCCTGATATCGCTGGGGACACGCGCCTAATTTGAACGGGACCCTGTTGTACGTGCGGGTCCCCTGTTTTTACGTTCGGGTCCTATGTTTTTACGTGCGGGTCCTCTGTTTTGACGTGCGGGTCCCTTGTGTTCATGTGCGATTTTTGACTTGTTAATTGATGGAATTATGTCATAATTGTGCGTTTGTATACATTGTTTATCCGTCACTACAATATTAAGTCATCATATAATAGCAGAAAATCGAAAATTTGGATGAAATCACAATAATAACAATCAATGTGTAAGATTACTAATCCTACAATGTTCAACAACACAAGGTATGTTTTTGTGGGTGCTTTTTTTGAATATTGACCTGTGAGATTGGTCAACTCGAAATACAAGTTGGATTAATTTTTTTTTTTTTACGTCAAAGCCTTTGGTATTGTTAAAGTTACTGATATTTTTTAACAAATTTTCATCAAGTAATTATTATTTTATTAATTATTAACTTCGTAATAATTTTAATAATAATATTATTATCTCACCCTTTTATTAACGAAATGCATCAAATGTCAAATGTCAAATCATCTGTGTTGTACAGATTGTAAAGTCATGACAGTCTGACAAGTGAAATGAGAAAATACTTTTGACCAATAATTGAACAATAAGCGAACGTGACCAACCCTAAGTTGGCATAGAACCCAAGACCGTCCATAAGCGCACATGTTATCAGCACGGTACCGTGTTTCAAAGTGCGGGTTCCCTGCACATAACGCGCGGGTCCCTTGTTTAGATGTGCGGGACTCTTGTTTTCAGGTGCGGGTCTCATGCGCAAATACGCGCGGGTCCCTTGTTACTAAAGAAAACTTAACATGGCAACAAAGCAGAAAAAGACTGTTGACATTTGAAATTGACTTGGTCAACAAAGTAGAAAAAAGTCAAGAGCGCTATTTTTTTAAAATTGACTTGGTCAAGCGCTATTTTTTAAAAGACTGTTGACCAGGTCAAAGGCTATTTACTTAAAAAAATCCGTTTTTTTAGGTCTCTCTTGAATCGAATAAAACGAAAATGATAACTCGAGTATTAATTCGATTACTCGAAGAAGTTCGAGTTATATTGTTACTCGACTATTACTCGATTACATAAAATATTACATATAATATAAATTTCGAGTTATATTGTTACTTGACTATTACTCGACTATTACTCGATTACATAAAATATTACATATAATATAAATTTCGAGTTATATTGTTACTCGACTATTACTCGACTATTACTCGATTACATAAAATATTACATATAATATAAATTTCGAGTTATATTGTTATTCGACTATTACTCGATAACATATAAATTGTTAATGCCTATGACTAAATTCACCTACGGAGGAGAATCTTCTTTCTTGTCTCCGTCCACGCCTTATTACTACATGAGGAGGCTTCACCAAATTATCCACGACATTCCATTCGTCTTGATCGGGAACGGGGTAAACTCGACCGAAATAAGCACATCGCCAAGTGTAAACCGAATAATACTCCGAACATAGTGGATAGAAAGACATACCTGTTCGTAAACTTGCCGCAATCGCATGAGCACAAGGAATTTTGTCAATGTCAAATACTCGGCTCGTACACGATTTCGTATCCAAATTCACAATAGCTCGCCGCCTTGCTAATCGAATATCAAACTCGCTCG